>QGOB01001672.1:290-10332 GCA_003313055.1 Termitomyces sp. MG145
GTTAGGGCTGGGATTAAGCATTGAATTTTGAACACAAGGCCTTAACTGAGCTTGTGAGGTTGGGGCCGGAATTTTGCGAGGGTTGGGGCCAGGATTAAGCATTGAATTTTGAACACAAGGTCCTAACCGAGCTTGTGAGGGTTGAGGCCAGGATTAAGCATTGAATTTTGAACACAAGGCCCTAACTGAGCTTGCGAGGTTGGGGCTGGGATTAAGCATTGAGTTTTGAACACAAAGCCCTAACCAAGCTTGCGAGGTTAGGGCTGGGATTAAGCATTGAGGTGGCTGACAAGGCCCTAACCGAGCTTGCGAGGTCGGGGCTGGGATGCAGTCGGGGTTTGGGGGCGAGCCCCCAACGAGCTACGTACCTGTGCCGAAGGCACAGGACATAGCTCGTACTTTGTTAAGGGGGATGGTGTCATTAACAAATGTCATTAAGGTCAGAGGATAGTAGGCAAATGGGAGTAAATGAGGGGTGGTAGATGTAGAATGGGCTAGGGTAGTGGGTAACTGAAGGTGGTGCATGAAGCCATGCATACAATCAATCTAGTCTTCAAAGACTTTATTGTTGCTATCATCTGGTGGAGGGTTGCTAGGCTATAGCAGTCATTGTGAAAGTCCATTGGGTCTATGGAAGGTCCCTTTAAAGTGCATGAGTTCCAAATGGAACATAAGAATGCCCATAATCCATTAGTTCATGCTAGCAGAAGGCTGTATGTTGGGGTTCTATAGCATACCTTTGATGTAGTGCATGTTGACTTCAATAATCAGGTTCCTAATGCCTAGAAGGTATATGCATAGTGCCTGCAATGCTCTATACAGACTGTAAAGCTCCAACTTGGGCTGGCTAAAGCAGGCTTCTCATTCATCAAGAGTGATGAAGCTGAAACAATTATAACAACATTGTTTGCAGTTGTTGCTAGTATACTGGCAAAGGTAGAAACTAACCGCTATGTAAGAGGTGTTGACTGCTAGTAGGGAGGGTGGCAAAGCCTATTCTAATTGGCTAAGCATACACAATAATGATGTTTACACTGAGGAGGCTTCTGATAATGCTACAGTGTCTTCAGAGTTGACAGGTGGGGCTTCCTGAAATTTGACATCGGAATTGTCAGCATCTGGACCAGACTGAGCAACGTAAGATAGTGAACAAAAAAAAATTAGTAGGCACATACCTCAAAAGAGACGTTGAGGGCATTGAGGAGGGAACCAGCCATATCAACTTCTGAAGGGCCCAGCGTCTTGTCAAGACAATCCAAATGTGCCATGACAAGTTTGTAGACTTGTTGGGCCATATTAAGCTGGTACAGGGTCTGGCAGGCAACCAGGTCAACAGTGTCCTGATGCTTTTGAAGGTTGGACATAGGAACCATTTTGCCATTATTGGCAAGTTGCATGCCATCAAGAATAAGGTCAACTTGCCCAAGAAGGGCAAGCATGGCATCAGAACCAGGCTTGTGGAAAGCTAAGAAAGAAACTTTGAGAAAATTAAAGAAGAGAAGATGTGGAACCTACCGGTAATGGGGATAATGCAAATTTGCTTAGCATTAGGCTTGGGATCAGGATCAGTTTGAAAATCGGGGACAAAAAAAAAAGAGAATCAAGACAATGAGACAACTGAGATAGATGGGATGCTACAAAACACTCATGTTAGCACAACACTTGACAGTATGGCTGGCTGACAGACCAAGCATCTTGATGTCCTTGTCCTCTCACTGGCAGCATTGAAAGCAGAAGGACAGGGCGAGAAAAGAAGGAAGAAGAAGAAAAAGAGTCAATAAACTTCTTCCAGTTTGTGTTTCTACTGTGCTTTGCAATGGTTGGTCTTGATCTGAATAATACCATTGGCAAAGGAGAAAAAGGCCTTGACATTAGGGGCCTCTTCAGCAGCCTGGCAGTCAAGCACTGGGAGAATGCTAGAAAGGGCATCAAACAGACCCTTTTGGTTGGCAATCCAGCCAAAAGTGGTTTGTTCAGCAAAACACTGGACAAAAAGGATTTAGGAAAAAACAAATAGGAGTAAAATGAGGTGTACCAGTTGCATTGTGCTTAAATAGTGAGTACAATCACCGATGCTGCCAGGAAAGAGTCTAGCAATACTGCAAATACCAATAATGGCAGATGTAAAAAGTGGGTAATTGAAGACCAAGTGTATCACACAATTCCCATCTCACTTGACAGACCTTTTAAGGTTTGCAAAGTGATCAGAGGAATCAGTGCAAGCCACGATGGAAGCATGCGGAGCATTTGGGGCCTTGTGTGGCAGAACAGAATGAGAAGGCATTGGACAAACAAAGTGAGGATGGCGGTGACAGTCTTAAGAAGAAAAATGGATGCAATTGAGAAGAAAATAAATTTTATTTTTTCTATATGACTGCAGAAAGTTTTCTTCAAAAAGACGTGCAATTGACAAAAGAAGAGAGACAGACCTTAGAGAGTTCTGAACTTTCTTTAGTGCCATGGTGCCACCCAGTTCTTCTATCATTTGTAAGCTGCGCAATACCTAATCACAAAGCCCATCAACTCTGAATACAAATGACATGGGAGCCTTCAGCATGCTTTGCTCTAGATCAATATTGCCCATGGTGAATGTTAATCTGTCAACAACTGCCATTTGATGGAGGGGCTTCTTAAACTACAACCACTATATGCACTGCTAACACTGGATACAGCAGATGCACCTAACAAGCCATCTCACCATTTAACCACCTCTAACAGAGGACTGCCTAACAAGCAGACCATGAGGCTCCCTCTATACTGTCACGACCCCACCATCTTCGAATCCTCATATGCTACCCCAGCCCCAGCACACACCTCCCCTGCAACCCTTACGCACTTCTGGGACCGCCAACGACCCCACAATGCTGCATTGGCAATGCCTGCGGCCATCTCCAGACAGACCCCTGGCCATCACCAAACCCTGGCATCTTGGCTGACACATCACCCCAAGGCTTCCCTGTCACCGGATACATCTGGACCCCTGGCATCCCGGCCATCACATAACATTCCACAACATTCCTCCCGCAAACCCCTGGCACGTGATCTGCGCCAGCATGCCCCGACAACTGTCATGACTCCGGGGCTGAGAACCTGCCCCGGGACCTAACCAGAGGACAATCAGGTGCTATGGCCCTGGGCCAGGACCTTGCCGGGGACTTAGTGGAAGGGTAGTACATAAACCATAGGATAGCGTACGAGCCTGGTAGTCTTGATATTAACCATAGTTCTCCGTAGTTTCCGTATTCTCTGTCTCTGTCTCAATCTCAATCTATTCTTGTGTCTCTCTTCTCTCTCTCTTGTCTCGTCTCTTGTTTCTTGTCTCCATGCCTCGTATCTCCATTCTGTGACTCGTATCTCTGTTCTGTATCTCTCCTCCATTTCTCTACCTACTGTTCCATATCTCTTCCTCTCTATTTCTACTCTCTGTTCCGTGTCTCCTCTTGTCCCCCGGTTACTTGACCAACCCACCCCCCATCCATTCCATACCTATCTCTGCCTACTCCCAAACCTACCTCCGCCCCCCAATCAATACTACTCTCCTGTTCCCTGTTCCCCCCTCCACTACAAACTCCCCTACCCCCTGAACTCGTGCTCCCCCACTCAGAGCACTTCCAAATCTCACGCATGTTGCTACTCGTACCCCAGAGCATCCGGACTTTGCCCCGGACCACTCATAGCTGCACCAGAGCTCCCGAGAAGCCCTGGACCTGTACTTGGCCTCCTGAGCTCGCCTAGTAAGAACTTGCCAGTGTAGCTGAGCCCCTGTTGTCAGCGGGACCTGACATAATATCAAGACTCTACCTTACCCCGTACTCGATGGCTACATACACCTATGCCTACACCCCCGCTGGGTACGACTACTATGGCCGACCCATCCCCGAGGGCCCATACACCATTAACCCCCCCCCACACTTCCTACCTCGCACCCTCCATCGAACACTATCCCACCTTACCCCTGCGGCACTGGGCCCCCGACCCAAACACCATGTCATACGGACCCTCAACCAGTCAGGGTCTACCTCTGGACTGGCACTACAACCCCGGACCAATCCACCCGGGGACGTACTCCTGAACCCTACCCGGTAGACTGCCCAAAACCCTGCCAAATGCCTGGGGCCCCGCCAGCGCTGCATTCTTTGCCCCGGGACTGTCAGGGGACCCCCCATTTGCATCCACTTCCTTTTCCCTTCCTATCCTTTCTCCTTATCCTCTTTCCTTCTGTTCCTTTCATTCTGTTCGCATTTTTGATCACCTGATGTGCCAGAGTCACCTGATGGTCCTTACCAATCAGTTCTCTGGCAATGTCCGAGTTTTTACCCCTTTTAGTTTTTCCATACATCATATCATTTTCCAGTGGCTTATATGTACTGTACAGTTGACTCCCACGCTGTTGAGCCCCCAGAAGCATCCACTCTGGCATAGGGATTCCTCAGACTTGTTCTCTTTGGATATCCCTCTGCCAGGTGAGTAGCTATGTTCTTAGACACTGTACAGTACTGAATATACTTTGGATATCACTCTGCCAGCTGTGTGATTGTGCCATAGCCTTCAGAGGTCGCCCTTACAGCAGAACAAGTCTTGTTTAACTGGTCTGGGATTACCCAAGCAGTTGTGCCCCCCTGTCTGCCTCTTTTCTGCATCCAGGGCCCCACTTCTGCCTGTTAGCTCCCCCACCTTACTGTCTACTGCTCTGGTGTGCTCCTATGACCCAACCAGTCCCCCCAGCCAATTCCTCGGGCATCTCTAGCCCCCAGGACAAGGCCTGGAACCGACTGCTTGCTCTAGAAGCCCAGGTGCAGGCCACCCAAGACTCTCTTACCCATCACACCACAGAATTTGTCGGACTGCACCAAACTACAGACACCATCGCTCAATCTCTTCAAGCGCTTGTAGAATGCCTTCCCCCACTATCCCCTTCAGTCCCTACAATGCCCACGCCTCCAGCAGGACCCTTGCTACCTTATTGTGCCGTTTCCTCCCCCTCACTTGCCAAAATTCCACGACCTGCACTCCCAGATGCCTATGATGGTAGTTGCACCACAGGCAAACGTTTCCTGCAATCCTGCATCACCTACATCCAGCTTGCCGGCGACGCTTTCACCTCCGACATGCTGAAGATCACCTGGGTGCTCTCCTATATGAAGACTGATCGCGCATCAACCTATGCGCTACGAGTTTTCCGACGCCCTGGTGGAATAAGCAGCTTTGCAGATTGGGCATCCTTTGAGGCCAATTTCTGCGTGGAGTTCTTTCCTCTGGACCCGGCGAAGACTGCAGCACTTTCTCTGCAAGACCGAGACCAGTATGGTCAAGGGAAGCGCACGCTGGACAAGTATATTGACTCTTTTAGGGTGCTCGTTGAGCAGGCTGGGTACCCGGACAGTCTCCAACTTTGTCTTACCTTCCGGGATGGCCTTCACCCCACTCTCATTGACCAAATTGATAATCTGGCTGAAGGTTGACCCAGTGATGAGCACATCAAATCCTGGTTCAAGGTAGCTCGAGACCAGTGGCAGCTCATGGAGCTGAAACATGAGTTACACCGCCTCTACTCTCAGTCTCGCCCTGCGATGTCTTTTTGCCCTCACCTCCTCATGACGTCCGCAACCCATCCCGCTCCTCATCCACTCCCAGCAGTCCAGCCTGCTCCTCTTGCCCCCTGCCCCTTACCTGCAGGCATCCTGATGGACGTCGATGCCTCCCGTCAGCGTTTGTCCACCCCTCTGCTCTGTCACCGCTGTGGAAAGCCTGGCCACTTCGCGTGCTACTGCCCTCAGGGTTTGGAGGTTTGCTATCTGTCACCAGTAGAGCAAGAGGAGCTCCTGATGCAGCTGCTTGCTGCTAAGGATGCCATCAGTGTACCCTCACTGGATACTGCTGTGCTGGAGACTGTCTCTGAGGAGCTGGCAGTCGGCAACGCCCCTTCTCTCGAAGCGGAAGAGGATTTTTAATGGAGCGACGGATGAGTTGTACGCCTCCGCCGCTCAATGCTAATTGGTTTTCCTGTCTGTCTGTAGAATTTGCCAATACATCTGCTAGTAGTTCTATGACTGAACCTGAGACTGAGAGCATCCCTTCCGCTGTACAAGATACCCCTCTAGCTGAGGATTTGGCTGGAGTCCTCCTCCATTCCTCCACATCTTGTCGTTGTATCCCAGCCTGGGAGCGTTGTCTTCCTCGTCGATACATTGTGGCTGCCACATCATCTTCCAACTCCCTGCACCTCAATGTAGAAGTGGAAACAATGGACACCCAACAGATACATCATGTCTCTGCCCTACTTGACAGTGGAGCCACGGGAATGTTCATCAATGCGGCATATGTGGAGCAACACAGTCTCACCACTCAACCTCTCACTCATCCCATTCCCGTGTACAACATAGATGGCACTCGTAATGAAGCTGGGTCTATCTGCTTCGCTGTAGACCTAGTGCTATGATATCGTGCACATGCTGAACGTGCTGTCTTTGCAGTCACAAGTTTGGGAAAGCAGGACATGATCCTGGGGTTCACTTGGCTTTGTGAGCACAACCCCGAGATTGATTGGTCCAAGAGAGAGGTGACAATGAGCCGATGTTGGCGCTGCTCCACCTGTTCAGAAGAAGCACAAGCTGAGCGCCAAACTAAGGTCCGGGAGCGTGCTGCTATTCGCATTTGCCGTGTGGGGCACCTTCCCTCCTCTGATATTGACCTTCTGGACCCTCCCTCTCTGGCGTTCCCTTGTAGAAAGGCCCTCTATGAGGACGTCCGAGGTGTAGGATGTGGATTCCAGTTGGAAGATGGAAGAGAGGGTGAATTTGCCAGCACTCCTGACCCCGAGTCTCTAGACAAGGCTATTGAAGTAGGTGACTGGATATATGCTACCACGTTGAGACCGCCTCCAACTGAAGCTGAGATCCAGGCCAGCCAGACCACCTCTCAGCGGTTGGCCCAGGCATTTGCAGCCAATTCTCAGCCCAAGTCATCAGGTAGCATTATCCCCCTTCACCTGTGCAACTTTGAGGATGTGTTTTCCAAGGCATCCTTTGACTCGCTCCCAGGGCATAAGCAATGGGACCATGCAATTGAGCTTCTCCCAGAGGCTGAACCCTCTAGCTGCAAGGTCTACCTGCTAGCCCCTCGAGAGCAGGACGAGTTAGACGCCTTCCTACAGGAGAACCTTGACTCCAGGCAGATCCGCCCCTCAAAGTCACCCATGGCCTCCCCAGTCTTCTTCATCAAAAAGAAGGATGGGTCTCTATGTCTAGTCCAGGATTATTGTATCCTGAACGCAATGACGGTCAAGAATTGCTACCCACTGCCACTCATCTCTGAGCTTATTAACAATCTCCGAGGCGCACGTTACTTTACCAAGTTGGATGTCCACTGGGGCTACAACAATGTGCACATCAAAGAAGGTGATGAGTGGAAGGCAGCGTTCCGGACCAATCGTGGACTCTTTGAACCTCTGGTAATGTTCTTTGGTTTGACCAACAGCCCTGCCACCTTCCAGACGATGATGAATGACATCTTCCACGATTTCATTGCAGAAGGAGTTGTTTGCATGTATCTTGATGACATTCTCATCTACACCAAGACATTTGAGGAGCATTGTCGTTTCACACGTCTCGTCCTGGAATGTCTTCGCCAATACCAGCTCTACCTCAAGCCAGAGAAGTGCGAATTTGAACAGACTAAGGTCGAATATCTTGGCCTGATCATATTGCATGGAATGGCAGAGATGGACCCTGCAAAGGTAGCTGGCATAGCGGAATGGCCTAGACCAAGGAACAAGAAGGAGGTGCAAGCCTTTTTAGGATTCACCAATTTCTATCAGAGGTTCATTCAAGACTTCTCTCACCATGCACATCCTCTATTTGACCTCACCATGAAGGATAGTGTGTGGCATTGGGAAGCATTGCAGCAAGGCACCTTTGACACCCTCAAACAAGCCATCACCTCAAAACCAGTCCTCCTCTTTCCAGACGATGACTCTCCCTTCCGCATTGAAGCCAATAGCTCTGACTTTGCCATAGGGGCAGTCCTTTCTCAAGAGTCAAAGGAGGATGGTAAGTGGCATCCTGTAGCCTTTTACTCCAAGAGCCTGATTGCCGTGGAGCAGAACTACAAGATCCACGACAAGGAGATGCTCACCATTGTCCATTCATTAGAAGAGTGGCGACATTTCCTAGAGGGCGCAAGGCATAAGTTCAAAGTCTGGACAGATCACAAGAATCTCGAGTACTTCCGGACGGCAAAGAAGCTCAACCGCCGGCAAGCTCGCTGGTCCCTGTACCTGGCCAACTTCGACTTCTCGCTGCACCACAGGCCTGGAAGGAGCATGGGCAAGCTGGATGATAATGACAACATCGTCCTCCTCAAACCGGAACTCTTTGCCATTTGCACTCTGGAGGGCTTGGCAATCCAAGGAGATGAGGCAAACATCCTCAAGGAGATCCGGCAGGGGAACCGACAGGGTATGCAGGAGGACGTGGTGGCTCAGGCAGCTTGTGTACTGCAGTCTAACAAGGGAAATGGAGTAAAGTCGGTACGTACCAATGAATGGCATGAGGAAGGTGGCATCCTAACCTTCTGCGGACGTATCTATGTGCCAAACATCCCCAAGCTGCGCAGGCGCATTGTTGAGCAGCATCACAACTCTCGTGTTGCTGGGCATCCTGGCCAGTGGAAGACCCTGGAGCTGGTTTCACATAACTACTGGTGGCCTCAGATGTCGCGGTATGTTGGCTCTTACACCAGCACTTGTGACCTGTGCCTATGGACTAAACCACGCCGCCAACTTCCCATGGGTCAACTTCACCCTCTCCCAGTTCCAGCAGAAAGATGGAGCATAGCCTCCATGGATTTCATTGTGGAACTGCCAGACGCACATGGGTACAATGCTGTCATGGTGGTGGTGGACCTCTACGGTAAATGAGCGCACTTCATTCCCACTCATACCACCTGCTCTGCCATGGGGGCTGCCAACCTCTACCGGAATAATGTCTGGAAGCTGCATGGTTTGTCCGACGCCTATGTTTCAGACCGAGGACCTCAGTTTGTGGCGGAGTTCACCCGCGAGCTGTATCAACTCCTGGGCATTAAACTGCACACCTCAACGGCATATCATCCTCAGTCTGATGGGCAAACAGAACATGTTAATTAGGAGCTGGAGCAATATCTGCGCCTATTCTGTAATGAATGGCAAGACGACTGGGACGAGCTACTACCCGACGCAGAGTTCCAGTATAACAATCATGTCCATGCCTCGACTCAGTTCTCTCCCTTCTTCCTGGACACAGGCCGTCACCCCCGCATGGGTTTTGAACCACGAGCACACCCTTCCAGCAATGACATGGTGAATGATTTTGTGGATAGGATGAGAGTAGCCCAGGAGGAGGCAAAGGCAGCGCTGACAAAGGCCAAGGACAATATGGCCAGATACTACGATTGTGGTCGTACTTCCGCTCCCAAGTATCAACCAGGAGACCGTGTCTACCTCGACACGTCAGACATCACCACAACGCAACCTTCATGGAAACTGTCACATCGTCATCTGGGACTATTTGCAGTAGAATGGCAGGTGGGCCCCCTGGCTTATCGACTGCATCTCCCCAACAGTCTGCATCAACTCCACCCAGTGTTCAATGTGGTGAAGCTCTCTCCAGCACCAATTGACCCCATCCCAGGCTGTCGTCCCAGACCACCGCCCCTGCCAGTATTGGTCAATAACGAAGAACAGTATGAGGTGGAGAAGATACTGGACAGCCGCTTATTCTGGCAGAAACTGCAGTTCAAGGTAAAGTGGAAGGGCTACGGTCTGGAAGATGTATCCTGGGAACCACAGGAGAACGTTCGGGTGCCACAGCTAGTTTGGGACTTCTACCAGCAGCACCCTAATGCACCCAAGGCCATTCGAGGGGTCTATCACATCTCACCGGTTGATACAGCCATTTGGAACTTCTTCTACCCAATGCGTCAAGACGCCACATCCTAGAGGGGAGGTGATGTCAGGGGACCCCCATTTGCATCCACTTCCTTTTCCCTTCCTATCCTTTCTTCC
>QGOB01001677.1:0-28584 GCA_003313055.1 Termitomyces sp. MG145
GGAAAAATCAAAAGAAAAAGAAAAAGTTTTCCTGAAGGAAAAGCATTGAAATTGTTTAACTTTTTCTTTTTTGTTTCTCAAAATAAATTTTATGTAATACATGAGAAAAACCCATTAGAAATTATTTGACATCTTTCTAATGGGTTTTTCTTCCCGAAAAATCTCCCAATTCCTGCAGTGTATGACCGCCAGGAGCACGTTCTGAATTCTCACGGATGCATCAATACTGGCCCGACGAACAAGTTCGGTGCAGCCGGATAGTAGACTTGGCGGTATTTATCAGCATCAGTGAGGGCAGGCAAAACTAGAAGTTGCGAAAGCTGGGATTCACTTTGCTCATGTCGATTTATCGGGTATGTATCAAATAACGTACTATTCATGGTGACTATGAAGAATATTTGCAAGCTATCTCTGTATTATCATGTCCATATGTATCAGATTTTAATTTCTACTGCTAAAAAATTATCGGACGTCGACCCAATCAGGATCACACAATGTTGATTGACGGATGCGGCGGGGAAAGCGTGTCTGAGTCACGGTCTTGTGGAAGATCAAGTTCGCGACGGACTTTAGAAGCTCTCTTCCATGTGCGCTGTCATCTCGTCAAGGCCCGTGTCTCGTGCATATCTGCAAAACAATTATAATGGCCAGAGTAATGATGAATGTTGTGAGTGATCTTCATAAATATTTTCCTGTGGCAAAGCTAACCTTGGCTGGGGAAAGGCTAAAACAACTATGATATTCGCTTCATCCATTCTCAGTTCACCGTTTGTGTGGTTTAAACATTGTCGAGATTCGTTGCAAGCCCGCCAGTTGACCAATCCCACTGCTAACTGTATCAATACCAATACTTTCGAACGGTTGGTTGACTGCTTCGACAAGTATACCGTGGGCTGGGATTCCTATACTCAACAAACGTACGCTTCAGCTCAGCCGACTTCTTCTGAGCGTAGTGCCTGGCTGGACACTATCTATGGTCTCCTTGACGTAGTTGACGGGGATTGCCTCTCAGTCACGCTCCCAAGCACTCTTCGCGACATCTATACAATCTCTCGATTCAAGGAAGGCTCTTCAGACAGTTTGTATTGTGTATTTTCCGAGGTAAAAAGCAACGATACGAAGTACGCCAAAGGATGGGGTCTTTTCATCACACCCGCCGGGCATGTCCCCCACGATTCACATCACATCCATCTCTCAGCTCCACACCCGTGGTATGATCTCTACACCTCTCAGCAAGCTGCAGCTCTCTTCAAATCAACAAATGCAAAAAGCCTTCTCATCGCTGGACGTTCCAGGCTGGCTTTGAAAGAACCTACTGAATGTGCTGCTTCGCCGGCCAAGACCACCTATTATGTTACTGATCCAGCACATAACAATGTACGTAGCTGTCCACTGGCTGCTTCTTTTGTTTCTGATCCGTATGCTAGAAAGAACCTTTCTATGACGCGACTCGGACTGTATACAAATGGCAAGAACAACGTCACGGTTGTTCGAATGACCGCTGTGCCTTTATACAATTTCATGGGAAAGGAGCGTCTACGTGTCACGCAGACCATATCTTCATCTCCGCTGGACTGGGTATATTGACTAATCGACAATTCCTGGGCTGGACCAAATCATTGACTCATTGATTTCAGGAAATGACAATGACTCCAAGAAATGGTATCGCGACGACACTCGACCTGCCGTTCGTTTGAAGAATGCCTTAAGGGAGGCGTTCCCTGGTTGGAATGTCTCAACGCCTGCTGACAGCAGCTGTACTCTAACCGCAACAAGTAATGTCGTTGGGCGTTTCCTCAATGGGATTAAGGAAGAGGATGTTTGCACCACTTCGTCAAATCCATCATCAGCGACGGGTCTTTTTGTTCACATAGAACAAGCAGCCGTCTCGAGGAAGAGCGATTCGTATGAGGCTTGGGAGTGGGCGCTCAAGAAGACGTTTGAACCAATAGGTATTGAGTCCGTGTGAACGATAATTTTTTAGCAGTAGAAATTAAAATCTGATACATATGGACATGATAATACAGAGGTAGCTTGGGGTCGACGTCCTTCGAGTCCGATAACTTATACTCACCCAATCTTGCAGGCCTTGACTTTGTTCTGAACTGTGATAACTTGTTGGTCGATAGCCGAAATGCAACGCAATTGCAACCACGTATGAAGCTTTCGTATATTTTATAGTAAGATTGCGTGCTTTCATGACAGTGACTTGCAGCGCTGATAGTATAATTGTTATTCAAGCTGATCATAAGTTCCACAATATCTGGTATCTGCATTTGTCTGGTCTCAAACCGGCTCCAAACCAGGATATCGATTCCTTTCCTATCACCTCACAATTGAAAGTTTTGTTGCAGTTTTGATACCTGACGACGAATAAGCTCATTTCCAATCATCCTTCCTTCTGTTAATCCATGGGTACGTCGCTGTAGCTTAATTCCAGTACGCAAGACCCTAACGATGTAAGTAGATCCCGCTGCGAAGAAAAGTTTTACAGAGGTTCAGCCTCCGAGGGTACCCAAGCTAACGTCAGAGCCTGCTGCAGAGCCTGGAGGCTGTGGCGCGTCAGCGGCATTTGAACAGGTTCACGATGCGGTCCCCGCATCAAGCATCGAAAGTGCTGTCGGTCACATTCCTGGTGGAGGTATAGCGACCTCGGCATTCAAGGCTGCTAAAGGTTTTGGCGCGTTGAACATAGCGCTGGGTTCGGCAGGGGCCGGGGCCATTTCGAAGAGGCGTAGAAGTCAGTGATAAATATTTTGCTGACGGTGAGATTGATATAATTGTTAGAGTCTAAAGGTCATTCTGAGAATCCAGATACTGTAGTTGGTATGATAATCACCTTATCGTAATTCCCCTTGTCTCATCTACCACACAAAGTTCACCCCTCTACGACTATCCTCGAACGGCACGTAAACAAACGAGATGATCTGAAAGCTCTTGATGCACAAGTGAAGCAACACGTGAATATCAAGGTAAAGTTCTGTTGGCCTCAAATTAGGTCGTGCTAAATACTGCTCGTAATAGGAATACTTGGAACCTGAACACTTAATTATTGACAAAGGTTCAATCATCAAGGAGAATGTTCATCACCCCATTCATCATATCATTCAGCCGGTCTTCGAGAAAGAGAGTGAGTCATGGTAGATTCTGATTTCTACGCCTTTTGTTGACGTGAATCCCCAGCTATGGATAATTACCGGACTCACACAAGGAGCCCTATCCATGATTTCACTCACGACCCCGAGCTGATCGACGGCATTGCCGAGAAGGACGTCCCTGAAAGAATGCGGAAGAGTATCGTCGGTGTTCAATTGGTTCGGAGGCCTAGCATTCACTGCAAAGGGTGCAAGTGTCATGAGGCGAATGAATCTTTTGAGAAGAATCCGGACATCAGCGAGTCTCCTGTACGTGCAAGCTGTAATTTTCATGGCTATATAACTCATATATCGCGTTAAGCGTCAGGACATCGATCGGTCTTCCTGGTATCAATGGCGAACCCCTTCGTAAAACATCCATTTCTGTCATTTAAAAACCGCAAATCTCAAGCAAGTATCTCTTGTTTGTAAAAATGTCTATGTACGATAGTATGTATTTTAGTGTCTCTCGTATTACAAGTAGACAAAACCAAGGTCGTTTTTAGTGTACGAGGATAGCAATCTATATGCGATGCACTTAAGGATGTAGAGAGTTATCGACATCTCCATAATCTATAGAAGTCAGAAAAGAAGCTCTGATCAAGGAGGGGTGTTGTCCTGAGACAGCTGCTGTATTACTGTAATCTCGACGGGCCGGCAACCGCATTGATACTTTCTCCATGAACAATTAGTGGAGAGTTCGAGACAAAAGGATTACTCTGTGATGCACTTGGATCTTCCATTTCCGTATCCTCAGGGATCAGAAATTCGAGTTCTTCATACATGTGTGGGAATAGAATGGCGAGCATGTCGTCCGTTCTACAAAGGACATGAGAAGTTATGATGGTAACAAGTGGAAGTGGCTTACTTGGAGATGAAGTCTCCCTTCTGAATCTTTTTCTTCAGCTTCTTGGGCGTATTGATGATCTTTGAGTCTGCATCGTTGGATAACGCCGCAACGTTCAAAGTACCCGCGGAGTTTTCTTTCGTATACAATGACAACCCTTGACGCGCGGCAAGATCTAATATATTGCGCTCGACCGTATCTATGAAAGATATGTCAAACCTTAACCAAATATCCTTGTCCGTAAACCAACCTTCCGCGTAATAGCAGAACACTGTTCCATCAAACCTTAACGAAGCTGCCACTGCAATGACCATTGTAGCTCACCTTCTGTCGGCCGAGTTTGACCCATTCGATCTATACGAGCGATTGCTAGAAAGAGAACGATCTGGTGAGGGGTCCTGAAACTAGTGCTTCGACAGACCTTGGACTTCAAATCCGTGGTGAACAACACTTTCGAGCAAGAAGACACGAGAAGCACATGTGATGTTAAGTCCAGCATTTTCTCTTTCACTATTGGAAAAAAGTCAGATTCAAGGAAGAACAAGGTGTTCTAAAGAACTGACCCATGCAGAAGCAAGACGAGAATTTCTGGATCACTCTTGAATCGCTTAGCAGCACTCTTCCCTTTGCTTTTCTGATCAATTCGCAAGCATCGTATTCCTGGGCTATCATCAGTAAATGAAATACTTGGCGGATTTAGGTTCAATTTGTTACCATTGGAAGTCAATGCTCGCTCCATGACTGATCATGGTTAGGATGATATCAAAGCAACGAAATGGTTTGGACTGACTGAACAAGGAGTCCGCCCAAGCCGAGAAAACAATGCTCTTCGTATCAGGATCAGTGAGTTTGAGGAAGAGCAGATGGCGGATAAGGGTTTGTATCTTGCTTCCGTAATCGCCAAAGGATTCCATAGAATTGATCTCGCCGATCAGTTTGGGATCTAAAAACTCGAGGTAAATTTCCTAGTTGTCGAGAACGTCCGTTTGTGGAACTCCCCTATCATATTATACGATATTTGTCGACGCGATTTAGGAACTTGCTCTCCATTTGTTAGATGTACGGGTTTGGGGATCTCAGGGTCTTCGGTCTTCACAAGGAAACGCTCAACGGTGTCAGGATTGACGGGAACTCTGGAAGGTAAACATCAGGGAGTGAACAATGAATACGAATTCTTCAAACCTGCAAACTGGACAAGTTTTTCCGTCCTTCCGCGCAAGCCACGCTTTCATGCAGCCCTGTAAATTTTATGAGCTACAAGAACAAGCGTGCAACTTCTTCCTTACCTCGCAAAAGACGTGGGCGCTATGAGAGACTGATCAGCTGATAAGATAATCTGCCGAAAGTGTCATACTGACCACTGGGTGATGAAACCGCGGATGAATTCACATCTACAGAGGATACAACACTCGTCGTCCTCATCGAGCGAACCATCGTCCTTCTTCTTAGTAAGGTTGTCCAAATACCGATGTCGAGCTCGACTCTTATTGATCTCAGTGTCGAACGCATCCCTCTCCACGGTAGCTTCAACAAGTGCATCCAAAATGGTGCCTTCCCACTCAACCTCGGCGACAGTATCAGATATCTCTTGGAGCTGGCGGAAGTAGATGATTCTTTGATTGAAAGTTTTTTGAATCAGTAACAGATCTGCATCGAGCTTATCTATCAGAGCGGCTGAACGAGCAATTGTAACATCCGGGATATCAGAACACAATACAGACAACGTACTTTCATCTCTCAAGAACTGTCGCAGTTGAGCAACGAACTCTTTGAGCGCAACCTTCTCTGGGTCTGTGTCCTTAGCGATACGCGTAGCCGCAGCATTGAGATCGACCAAAACCTATATGATGTCGTATGAGCTTTGTACCAGCAAATGAATCAAGACCTACGCTTTTAATACTCCTTTTCGCCAATAAGGTCAAAAGGTTTTTGCGTTTCTGCGACAGCTGCGCATATAGTACCTCGTGCTCCGGCTGGAGCTCTGCCCTGTCTTCATTGTCATTGCTGGGTAGATCTGGAAGAGCAGCCGCAAGGGCTTTCGTAGCTGCTTTCGTTTGGCGAAGCTTTTTTTCTCGCACGTCATGCGTAGCCAGCAATGTCCTCTCATTGATGAGAGCCTGGCGACGATCAGACAAGAGGGCGCTATAAGACTTGATATAGGTTTCTGCTTCCCCTTGATTGTCGAGCGTGCGTTGATATTCTTCCCCATCAGGCGAATCTTCGCTCGATGCAAGCTTCTGAGTAAGTAACGCCATTATACGTGTCCTCCACTCCCATAGGAGGGTTGATTGCTCATTCAGAATCTTCCCAATAATCGTATTACCTTCGTCCACCTGTGAACATGCTCAAAGAACAGTTCTCTTTGCGAATGGAGGGGACATACCAGAGCCAATGAAGCGGTCACGCGGTTGTACAGAGTGACTTTGGTAGGAACTGGCTTGGCCTTGAGCTCCTTTTGGGTAGGTCGATTGGTCTTTGATATCTTCGAGAGTTTGGAATCGTTCAGAAATGGCGTCTCGGTCATAAGTGCATCTCGAGTTAAATTTTTCTTGACCGCATCACGAGTGAGGAGAGCCATTGCGCGAGTAGCATCGTCTTCCGTTCCTAGATACGGAGAGATAAGCCAATGGAACATCGATGATAGGGATTGATTTGAAACCTTGCAATAATCCCCGCCGGATGGCTTCAGCTACACTATAGGCAGCGTCCTCGTCAGCCGATTTGTCGGCACCAAGGGCGTGGTACATATCTCCCTGAAGGAACTTCGTTCGATGTAGAGTTATACGACACTCGCGAAGACGATTCTGGAGGGCACCACGCTTCTTAGCCCGGTCGCTCATTCCTTTTCCTAACAGGTCCTCTTCGTCTTCGGAATCGTTGTCGCTTTCCGAAAATTTATCAGACTGTCCCTCCCCAGAGGATTGGCGCCTTTTGCGCTTCGACTTATCCGAAACTTCTTCCGCATCTTTTTCTTCAGCTTCATCCTTGTTTCCCTGTTTCTTGGCGACGTATTTGTCCAGTGCGACTTGAGCTTCGTCTACGAGAGATCGGGCGTCTTTTTCCGCTTCCAATAGCGTATTTAGGGCACGTTGAAATCTTTCTGGGTCGTTGTCGTCGTGTGTTTGGAGCTGAGCGACGCGAATTGAAGCTTGAACCTGTCAAAAGATTAGAGGTCAGTTATTGTGTCTTTCAAAGCGCATAGCGAAGAAATGACCTTGGCTTTACGATTGTCCATCATCGTCCTCCAGTTCGTTTCCCTCATGTTCTATATCATGCCTTGTCAGTACGAAAACCATTTATCATATGCTCACACACCTGAAGCACATCCTCAATCGACTTCACTGCACCTAGCCTGAAAACCTTATCTCCAGGCCTCTGAAGCTGGCCAACCTGGGGATGGGTACATATACCACGCAGCCTGCGAATTGTGGAACGGAGGACGGTGCTGTCAATCTCCCACCCCTCGGACGCGGCAACACCTCTTGCGTCCAAACCAAGATCTAAAAGCGCAGCCTCGAGAGTTTGGTCGTATACCTAGGAAGGCTCAACGGATGCATCAAGAGATAAGGGTTCATTGGACGCACATGTTTTTCTACGGGGCCTAATTGAATGCTAACAAGATACCGTGTCTGATGTGGAATGGTCAACTCTTCCTTGACATTCGCTTTCAAAGTCCTGAAATGAAAGGTTGGTCGTGGTCCGCAGAAGTCGACTTTTGTGTTTCGTACCGTATACCGTATTCTCGGAATAGAGCTGCAAAGTAAGGTGCACCAAACCCTGTTGAAGTCAAGCGATTCCAAAGTCGTGCTGAGCCAATTACATCGTCGACGCGGAGGAACCTAGAGGTGATCATGAGCACAGATCGGGAAGGCTTAGGTTTGAACTGACTTTAGGACATGCTTGAGATCAGCTACTTGCTGACGGGCGGGCGTTCCTGAGACTGCGAAAGAAGAGAGTCGAGGAATAAGGGAAACCATATCCCTACAGACAAAATTCCAATGATGAGCATTGATATGGTAGATCGAGATTACTCACTCGATCTTGCCGCCGCCAACCATCTGCACCTCGTCCATGATCACCCTGTACCATTCAACCATGACGAGCGGACTCCGAGTACGCTCCACATTTGAATACACAACGTCCTCCCGACGCGGCCTTGCAGGCGCAGCAAGCGCAACATTGAAGTCGCTCCGCAGAACCGCATACGTGGTGATCACCACATCGAAACCATTCACATATGCGCACCAATCCCTTATCTCGACTTCATCGCTCGCAGCGGAGGACTCGGGGACATCGACGTCCATATCACCATCCAAGTCCAGAAGCACCCTGCGCTTGCTTTTTATATTTTTCTTGCCCTTTTGTTTCTTCTTGAGAAGCTCGAGCTTCGCTGCTTCGACTTGCGATTGAGTGATGGGAACTGCAACTTTCGACCAGCCGTCGTACTGGAGGACTTTAAGTGAGGGAGCGTGAGCAGCTAATTCGTCGGCCCATTGGGAGACGAGTGCCGGTGGAGTGACAATAAGTGTGGTCTATATGCATTTCAGATATCACTAATTTGACCTTGAATGTAAGCGTGTTACCTGGATAGCTTTAACTTCAAGACGAGCTTCAGAATCCCATCTTGTCATCGAAGGGTTTCGTTCCGGAGGAGCGGGGTTCAAAAGAATAAGTGAGATAATCTCGAGCGTCTTTCCGAGTCCGGGTTCTTCTGCAAGAATACCTCCTGATGCCGGGTATACCTCGGGAAGAGAATCGGATAGGGCACCACTTAAACGGTTGAGATACCACGTCAGGCTACCCTCCTGGACCTCCTCCCAGAATGAGAAAGCGGTTGAATAGGGCTTGGGGACAACTTGGCCATTAGAAGTGATCATCTTGCCTTCGCGACCTAGTAACCACCCGACGCTGCGACGCTGGAAGGGAAGTAGAATCGGCTGTAGTTCTTTTGGCTGCATTGCTTTTTGCGTATGTGGCATCGCGAGCTGAGGTGCAGGGCCGAGAATAGAGTAGAAGAAGGGTATACTCGTCACTCCGTCATATGATTCTGGCGGTTGCACATCTGAAGGATATAAGTAAGTGAATAGGCGCCGCTGAGCATCTTCGACCTCGATAAATTTCCCTTTATTCCAAGGTAAAGCTTCAAAGATAGCCGGCACTTTGAGCGAGACATCAATCTCAACCTCCAACTTAAATGGCAGCTCATCCTCCTCGATTGCATTCGAGGGAAGAACAACTATTCTGAGGCAAGCATGGATGCTCGTGCGACCTGCCGACCTCAGAATAACTGCAGCCAAGAAGATATCCTGAACGCACAGCGACGATAGACCGTGCCATGCAAGGTCTATTGCACGGTCTATCTCATCATCATGTAATGGCAGGAGAAGACTCCAGTATAGACGTTTCTCGAGCTTTCGCGAAGAGACGATGAGACGATCGCTGAAATAGATTAAATCGACATCTCCGAGGTCAATCGTTCTCTGCTCGGATGTCTGCAGAGCGCCCAAAACTTGCAGGAGATAATCTTCCTCAGCGTTCCAACCTTCAGCACCATCATCATCGCGCGTATAGTGAATATTGAAGACATTTCGCATCACTGGCACGGGCTCAACACTGGTGGCTGTAGCCACATGTGCGTCTTCGGCATACACAGGACCTCGATTACGTTTTCGCCAAATCTCAAGTTGCGGGTAATGGTGATAGTGCCAGTCGAAATCTTCCGACTCGGTCGATTTTGTTGAAATAGAAGACGCGGATGACGTTTTGACGCGTTTTGACTTCCCAGTCTTCCAAGAAGGCGGGCTAATCGCACGCTTCTTGCCCTTGTTCCGTAACATGTCTTCATCTGACGTATCATTGCTCGTCGCAAGTTCGAGTAGCTTAACAAGGGCTTCAATGTTCAGATGAGGTCTGAAGTCTCCCGACATCCAAGGCTCATGGAAAGGCCACACATCAGAGCCTATAGCACGGAGAGACGCACTATGTTGAGAAGAAGTAGTGCGCATTGCTGCCAGCGTTGGCCGAAATGATTGTGGTCTAGAGGCAAGAGTTACGCGCCTTTTAAAATTATGCTAAATTACTCACGTGCTCGCACGCGTTAACTATTTCAGGCAGTATTCGGATGTCGGGGCCGTCGCTTGCGTCGGTAAAGTCTCGTTATCAATGAAAAATGAGTCAAGAAGACCGCGGCCGTTGAGATTCATCATATTTATAATCACTTTCTCAGCGCCTCTTGGTCAAGGATTTACGTTACATGTGATGTAAAACCTTTGTCGTCATCTACATAAGCGTTGTAATGAATCAAACCTCCAAAACCTCCACATCCTCCTCATCCTTCCCCATATCAATCTTCCTCTTCCTCCCAGGCATAAACTTACCATCCCCATATCCAACACCAGCTTTCTTCCTCAGCGCGTCAATATCCTGCTCACCCTCCTCCGCCCATTCAAGCACCAGATGCCTCCCAAGCAAATGCGTATGTCGTAGCGTGGCATACGCATTCTCCGCTTCGGACCTCGACACAAAATCCAAAAACGCGAACCCACGTGTACGCGAGTCAAACTTCTTGGGTAGGCGAACAGACTTGAGGTGCCCATGTACCCTGTTCGTCCTCGGCCATCGTATTCAGACTCAGAGAAAAACAAAACAAGAAGACACACCCAAACAATGCCTGAATATCCTTCTTCGTCGCCTCAAATGGCACATTCTTCACAATCATCTTCGTCGTCCTACTTCCACTCTTCCCAACCCTCTTCACCTTCTCTTCATTCTCCACACCCCTACCAGCGAATCTAACATGCAACTGATGTCCATCCAGGACAAATCCTTGCAAACTGCTCAATGCATTCTTCGCGCTCTCTGTATCCGTAAACCCAATAAACCCATACCCCATACTCAGCCGCTCACCAGGACGCTTAGGATCTGGCTTTGTCTGTACGCGCGCGAACGCGAACGACGGTAGATGTCTAAACGTCTTGGTCAAACGCTCTTGCGTCGTCAAAAACGCGAGATTCTTAACATAAAGTGTCGCCCCGCCCGTAATGGACGGCTCCTCAGCATCTTCATCCCCATCTCCAAGCTCCTGTTCCGCAATGCGCTTACCACGCAGAGCCGAGTCTTCAGGGAGCGCGTACGTCGACGGCCCGGGGACAGCATCCTCAACGAACATCGCCTGCGGGCCTTTCTCCAGATAGATAACAGAATTCCCCAGACGTCGGTACGCCACCGATCGGAACCCCTTCACCGCCTCGTCAGCCTTCTCAAACTCAACAACAGCCATCGTGCCCGCTGGCGGGACCAACACGCGTTTCATCTGTCCATGGGGTTCGAAGAGCTCGCGGATCTGGTCGGCAGATGTACCGTACGGGATGTTCTTGACGAGAATGACGGTGTCGGAGCGCACGCGTGAGCTGAAGGACATCAGATCGACACCTTGAGATTCGAGGTATGCTTTGGTCTCGTTGATGATATGTGTTTCGGCCAGGGCGAGTTTGACGGCGGCGTTGTCACCTTCTTCGGGGTTGAGGATGGAAGATTTATTGATGTTGAGTCGGTCCGCGATGGATGAGGCGACTGCGTCAGCCTGAAGTTATATATGATGAGCCTAAAGGCCAAAAGATTATAATAGAAGTAAAGTGGTATACGTACATTCATATACAACATGCTCCAATTGAACTCCTTTCCAGCCATGGCCTTCCTCTTCGCCTGCTTCTCATCCTTGACCGTCCTCTTCCGACCTTGTCCTTCTTCTACCTCAAACTTCCCCTTCCTGTCGACGGCCGCAAGAATATGGATAAGCCGTCCCTGGAAAGACTTTCGATCCAATGCCTGGTACGCCGCGACTGCACTAGATGGGGATTTGAACGTCACATACGCCACGCCTTTGGGCTGTTTCGTATTGATGTCAATGGGTATGCGGACCTTGAGACAAGAAGATCAGTATGCGGTTGGCAAAAGCGAATAGAAAAGAATGGAGGTCAGAAAAAATTTCTACTATCGGTTTTCCCTAAGGATCAACATTCCCGAAGGTCTGATGTCCCTATACTAGTTATCATCACCCAAACGAAAGAACATAAGGATTACCTAGAAAGAAAGACGTGAAGTCAGCAAAAGTCGTTGAACACATGAGACGATAGAAGGAGAAAAATCAGAAAAATATTTCTACTATCGGATTTCCCAAAGGATCAGCATCCCCGAAGGTCTGATGTCCCTATACAAGAGTATCATCACCCAATCGATAAAAAAAAATGGCATTCACCTGCGAGGATGAGTCAGTTGAAGTCGAATGGACACGGAGGGAAGATGATTAAAAGAGGCTCAGAAAATTTTCTACTAACGATTCCAAGAAAATCAGCAACCACCCAAAGGTGTCTGATGTCCCTATTCTAGTTGTCATCGTAGCCGACGCCCCCAAAGACGTCACGAACAAAAGAAAGGGAAGGAGAAGGGAGGCAGTAGCTCACCTGAGTCAATTCTCCAAACGAATTGAAAAGTCCGGCTAGATCCGCGTCCGTACATGAAAACGCCAAATTACGGACGAACAAACGCGACGTCTCAAGTATCGTTTCAATCGTTGGATCCTTCGACTGCTCCAGTTTCTCAGCCTGCATTTTCTGTGGCCACGAGCACACCTGAGTAATCATAAGCTCAACACACAAGATAACATACCACAGGTTTCGTGGCTTTTAACGGCCCATCATCTTCATCGGATTGCTCGAATACCTTATTGACTTCGTCTACCATACTCCCCATCCGGCGCTTCATCCACTCAAGATCGGATATTGTCTCGTCGTGCGCTGCTTTGTCTTCGGCCAGGGGTACGTCCACACCAACTTCGGGCTCTGGCACTGGATCTACCGGCTCTACTGGTGGCGCGTCGTTGGCCCACGATGGAGCTTTTTTATTGCGGGGCTGCATAACTTTCATGAATTCATCAAGTTGATCGTCCACATTCGATCCCTCATTAATCGTTTTCGTCGACCTGCTGTCCATCTTCACATTGCCATTTGAAGCATCCACGATACCAGAGGCCTCAATCCTCCTCCTTTTATTCGGTCTCGGTACCGGCGCATCCTTTGCGCCCTACAAACCATTACTCACCACAAAGCACAAAGAAAAAATGAAGACACACCTCAACAACGTTTACACTGATCCTCGTCGAATCAATAAAACTTCTATCAAACCACTCCTTGGCCCTGCGCGCCTCCTCCTCCGTCTTATACCCAACAAACCCGAACCTCCTCGCCGTCCCATCTTGCTTCCTTGCAACCTTAAAGTCCGTCAACGTCCCTCCCGGCGCGCCGTGGTCCTTCTGCTCGAAGTGCTCGCGCAGCCTGGCGGGCGTGATGTACGTCGGCAGGTTTTTGATTATGAGCCGGGACATGGGGTTTTGGGGTTTAGGAAGTTCTGAGGGGGTCCTAAGGGGTTACGGTTAGGGAGGAATTGAGACACGGAGGACCCAGGAGGATGCTAGAACAAATACACACCTTGAAGGAAGTTTTGAGGGATGAAAAAATATTGATTTTTATATCGATGTGAGGCGTTTGTGAAACTCCGATTCGGTAAGATCCGCGACGGCTGGAAAGTCAATTATCGAATTATTTATTGACCGCCGTGAACTCTCGGCCTCGCGATGTCCACGAGAACTGTCTTCTCCAGCGAGAAGAATCCCCGAGGAATTCCAAAAGCACCGTTCGTCGTAAGTTTTGCAGGTTTTGCTGTGATGGATGAAGGTGACGCGACCGATCGTGATAGACAAACGTCGAAGAATACCTCGGTGGACCCGACGCAGAGGTCGAAGGAACACTCAAGAGTTTCCAAGATGTTATAGCGTACGACCCATCTAACATCCCAACGAATCTAATGCTCATGTAGGATAACGAAAGGACAGCAAATACCGATATATGGACAGTAACTTAACGCAGCGGCGGCAGAGTCTGGAAGAGAAGATTCCGGATATTAAGAAGACGCTTGATATGGTTGAGTTTCTACAGGAACGACGCGTGAGTGCCATTTCTGATGTTTGATTTGTGAAAGTTTGGGAGTCTGACGGCTTGTGATAGGAAGGCAAGAAGAAGGCTTCAGACGATCTGGATGATCTGGATGATCTGGAGGATAACAATGAGTCCCCCAAAAAGCCGTTGAAGACTACGTACGAACTTAACGATACGCTTTACGCCGAAGCAGAACTAGAAGAAACCGACACGGTGTACCTCTGGCTCGGTGTTCGTCCTGACCCGTTTCCTGGCTTCTCTACCTGAACTGATACTCTCCGCAGGCAAACGTAATGCTCTCATACAAAATCCCTGCCGCAATCACACTTTTGAAATCCAAACTCGAGGTTGCACAGACGAGTCTGGATAACACGATTGAGGATCTGGAGTTCTTGAGGGAACAGCTGACAGTGATGGAGGTGAACACCGCGCGGGTGTATAATTGGGATGTCAAGCGGAGACGGGAAAGGAGAGAGAGGGAGGAGGCGCAGAAGGGGTCGAAGTCTTCGGAGTGATCAAATGAGAGGCGGATCCTGTGGAGTTTATATGTCCTTTTCTCTGGGCTTGTTTGAGCTGATTGTCAATTTATCTTGATATCCTAGCTTTCGAGGCTCCTTTTCTTAATAGGAGTGTCAAGTCGGATATCTATAAGCGCGTGGCTCTAATTCATTGACTGTACCAACACTTTTGCTCCACTGACCTGATGCTGAATTTGCTCCGGAAGCACAGACGCATCGCCAACGCACGACACAATTTGAGGCACACATCATGACGAACTTCCCAGCACAACCTCAGGTCCATCAGCTCGGAATCATTCATTAATGCAATCAGTCCCTAGAAGAGTTTTATTTTTTTTGGCCTTTGTCCCTTGAAAAGAAAGTGGTCGCTCCCTCCGTCAGTGGAAATCACTGAGTATGCTTTTTAGCCTTTCCGCCAAAGTTTATTAATCTATTATTGTGCTGGGACTATTTGCCCATTTCCAAGCTGCAACCATGCACGATCTATCATTCGAGTAGCGATCAATCCTTGCCTCAAGTTGCTTGATTGCATTCTCGAAATTCGTGTCTTACTTATGCTTTTCAAATACCAAGAATTCTACGACAAAGAAGACAATGTCTATGTAGACTATTCCTGTACTCCCTTGCTTAGTGTAAGAGTCTTGCCACAGAAAACATTTATAATGATGATGGCCTATTCGGCATGGTACGCGGCAGGCTATCGTGTATTTGCCAAATGGAGGCAAGCTACGCTACTTGCCATTCACAACAACGTGCCTTCCTCCTTTCCCTGCTTTTCTGCTTCCGTATTCTCCCTTATTTGTGAGTGCTGGGCGCTGTTCGCAACAGTCAAGAGGTGGAGACTACAGCGAGCACTGTACTATTGATACAACGGCGCCATTACAACGTAAACTCGGTCCGGGAGCAGACGAACATAAAAAGTGCTGCTAGATTCTGTGCCTGTGCTCACGCTCTCACTCAGTCACACGCATGGCTCCCAGCAAACAGGTGCCCGACAGCGCCGTCCAACTCCCGTCGACGTCAACCTTTTCATTCAAGGCACCTTTCCCTGCCTCTTTATCGAACCTCGTAGTGCCTTCATCTATCAAGCAGCGCCGTGTCTCTCATGCATTACCTTCCTCGCCGCGGGTCGTCCAGGCCTGGAACTTTCGCGACGATACCGGGCTGGACGCGCACATGCCTGAGACAGAGAGCATGAGCCCCGCGAAGAAGGGAAAGATGAGGAAGCTGACGACCGGGGCGGAGAGCGAGCCGTACTTGGAGAAGAAACAGAGAAAGAAGTGGAGCGATGAGGAGACGCAGATGCTGGTTGCTGGTTGCAATCGTGTATGTTCCATTCACCGCCCTTCGTCATCGAGCTGACGTGTGATTCTCGAATACAGCACGGTGTAGGCAATTGGAAGACTATTCTCAGCGACCCCACTCTCCATTTCGACAACCGCTCCCCTGTCGATCTCAAAGACCGGTATGTAGGCCTTAATATTTTTTGATGTGCGGCTTAGCTATTATGACAGATTTCGCACGTATTTCCCGGACGCATACAAGAGACATTACCCCAATGCACGTACACACCTATCTAGCAAAGTCCGTTCGACATTGCCCGACGGCTCGTCCCTGTTTGAGAAGACGCGCAGTAAGAAGCGTCGGCCGTTCACCGAGGAGGAAGATCGGGCGCTTAAGGCCGGCTATGAGAAGCACGGGACGGTGTGGGCTGCCATTGTGAAGGACCCCGTTTTCCGCGAGCAAGGACGCCGCTCGACGGACCTTAGAGATAGATTTAGGAATGCGTTTCCTGAATTGTACCAGGCGGCTGGATACAAGCCTCGTAATTCGTCGAAAAAGAGGCAGCTTACGGATGAGAAGGCTTTCCCTGTACGCGCTGCTACCGATGACCAGTTGTCGATGAGCACAACTGGACCAGTGAGGAGCCGACGTCGCGCACATACCAGTCAAGGCTTACTCCGTGGGGGCACAAAGAGTGTCCCACAAAGTACGGCCTGCTCCGAGGATGAAGACAGCTCTGCCGGCGAAGAAGATGGCGACTCTGTATTCAAAACACCCCATACCCCTGTCTTTGTCGACAACGTCTCCACATCCTCCTCGCGATCTAAAAAGCTCTTATCGTTCTCTCAAGAATCCTTCTCTACCACCGACGACGAAATGGACATGGTTACCTTTGATCAAGTCCCCTCAGACTCTCTCAACATCTCAGAGTTCATTTCTAACTCTCAGCCACACTCCCAATACCCCAATAACGATATCGACAACAACTCGCAAACCTGGTCCGGCGTGAACACCCCCACCCACTCGCTCCACACCTGGTCCACCGCTGCCGCCTCCCCAACCTCCTCACACCTTTCCGCAGACTACCACATGAGCAGTTCTTCCTCTCACGCACACTCACCCGCGCTCCAGCGCGGCACGATCGGCAACTCTGCATGGGGCACACAAGACTGGTTCTCCGCAAACCCTCGGCTCGACCCAGGCCACAGCGCCGCCTCCTCGTCCTCTGGCTACCCTCCCGAAGGGCCCGCGTCCCCATTCTCCTTCACCAATCTCAATCATGGTGTCCTCGACCGCTACGACCTCGTCCCCTCCCTCATGTCCCACGATTTCTCTTCCGAAGTCGGCGTGGGCGATACGCATTCGACGTTCTCGGATGAGATGTTCCCGCCGAGCGGGTTTAGGGGGTTCACGCACCATTCGAGCTATGCGGGAGATCTTATTTTTGGAGCGAGAACGCAGCATCCGCACAGCTCGAACGCGAACTCTGGATCGGGATCCAACTCGGGTTCGGGATATCTACAGACGGGATTCGCGGGTGGTGCTGGGGGCGCCGCGAGCTTCAGTGCGTTCGGCACTCCTGGATTGGGATTGTCGGGAATTTCGCAGTCGACTGGTATACATCCCATGCAGCTCGCGCTGCCTGGTATCGACGAGATCGAGCTAACAGGTATCACCCTAGACGACTCTGCGCACGAAGGTACGGGTATGGGACAGGACAGCCCTGCGCCGTCTACGGACCACAAGATGGACGAACCACACCCGGAGACAGAGCACAGCGTCGGGAAAGACGATGACGCGCAGGAAAAATTCAGTCTTGACGACCTTGTCGATCTATCAGCGCACGATGCGGACGATGACCAGGACCTGGAGCCACACGCCACGCCTCCGGGCACACTACACATTCAACGCTCACGCGGTGTTGGAGCGGGCGTACGTCGAGCTTCAGAAACGACGTACGGGACATCCCACGAGGCGCCTAATGGTCGGTCGATATCTGTGCCACCGTCCGAGGCACGCGCACAACTCCCTCCGCATTCGCCTAGCACGCCCGTCCTCCAAACCACACTAACCACCTCTCCTTGCTCCTCAACGTCCTCCACCCGCCCAGGGCTCTATTTTAGCTCCGGAGATTCACCCGCGTCGTCCCCCGCCGACCAAGGAGGCGCTCCCATTAAAAGCGTCCTCTCTTCCCCTATGCCCCCGCCCCCGCCCCCTCTATCCGCGGCGGGCACGACGTACCTCCTCCCCTCGCTCCCTTCGGAGACGTACACCTTCCGCCCGATGTCGCCTGCTGAGATGAGTAATATGAATTTGCCGTTCCTTGATCTGCATTATTATGGTGGGAGTGTGGGCGATGTCGGGGGTGGGACAGAGGGTGGGAATGCAGAGCAGGTGTTAGTCAGGCAGGGGCAGGCGCTGGATTTGGCGCGGGTGTCAGGGGGTGGGGTGAGAGTGGCGGGTGCGGGGATAAGGCAGGCATTGGGTGGTAGTGGGAGTGTGCAAGGGGTTGCGAATGGGAGTCCTGGTGCCGGTGCGGGTGGGAAGGGTGTGGTCCCGATTGGTGGGGGTGTAGCATGTGCGAATGGAAATGGAACGGGAAGATCGCAGAGCCATCATCGGGGGCAGAGCGCGGTGTGTCCTCAGGATTTGGTGCTGAGGAATGATAACAAGCGAAAGAGGGCTAGTTGGGACGGGGCGCATGGATAACACACATATATAAGTAGGTCGGTTGATCAAGGGACAAGTCGTTCTTCTCGTCGCGTTTTTCTTTTGGTCTTACATCGAGTATATGCTCGTTTTTTTATTCGCGTATTCCAGTGGATTTCTGCAGTCTTGCTTCGTTTTCGTTTTCGTTTTGCTTATAGACCTCTGTACATATCGCCAAGTTTATATTCGCGTTCACTTTTTTTTCACACTTACGTCCAATTTCCAACGGTCGCAATGGAATTGAAGGAGCCATCTTTGTAGACTGTATTCAGTCTAAAGTTGGCCTTTTGCTACCAATGTTCCCGACTGCCTTGCCTTACAAAATGTCACCCATGTACCCTGTGATGGACTGACTGACAACAGTCAACTGGTTCATGCACGGAAGGCGAGTGGTAGAACAAGAAATGTCTTTCACAGAAATTGTATCATACGTAAGTATGGGGATTTGGATCCATTAGATTAACTTGTGAAAGTGGCCACTTGCCACGCATGGCACAACTAAGATGTATGTTTATCACCCTATGCAGCTGTTGCCAAGACCATTCCTGGTCTTTGGATAAACCAAAGTCATATGGGTCCGGGGTCGCCCTGTTAGGAAAGAGGGCATCGTCATTAGCTTCATACGGTTGCAGCAATGACACATGAAACTTTGGCACCATGCGTTGCGCCGTCAATGCTGGGGGCAGTTCCAACATATATATGGGCATGCCTCTAGAATCTTGTATGGTCCTATAAATTTTGGTCATAGCTTGCCAGCTCTGCCCTCAGACAGATTGAGATTCTCCATGGACAGATACACCAATTTTCCCTTCTGGATGCCAGGATCCTTTCCTCAACACTTATTAGCATGCACGTCCATGTCGGCACGAATCTCTCAAATCATGGAGGTCATCCTCCATCTAGCTCAAATGGAACATATCCAGTGGTTTCTGACACACCGATATTGATAGCAAATTTGGTAAGTGGTGTTTTTGCAACCCAGTCTTTCTGGTCATTCCACACCACAGATCACAGTATCTGAGCAACATTATGATTTGCCTGCTCTGTCTGCCTACCTGTCTGTGGATGGAAGGAAGTAGACATGAGCAGCTGAACACCCAATAGCTTATGGAGTTTGCGCCACCACCTCAATGTAAATTTTGGGTCACGGTTGCTGACAATCGAGCTTGGCAGACCATGGAGTCGCACAATCTCGTGTAAGTATATCCACAACAGCTCAGATGCTCTCATGGTCATTTTCACGAGCATGAGGTGAACCATACTTGTCATCCAGCAGATAGTTTCAAACCCCTTAGATTTGGGAAATAATCCATTCCTATTGAGTCTCATGGTTTTGTTGGCACTGGAAATGAATGCAACTTGCCTAGTGGTCAGTTGTTTGAGGTCTTAGATCTCTGACACTGTTCACAGAATTTGCAGAACTTTGTTACCTCTGCAGCCACTTTTGTCTACCAA
The DNA here is from genome assembly GCA_003313055.1 of Termitomyces sp. MG145. Lineage (NCBI taxonomy): Eukaryota > Fungi > Basidiomycota > Agaricomycetes > Agaricales > Lyophyllaceae > Termitomyces > Termitomyces sp. MG145. The sequence goes on from QGOB01001677.1 coordinate 19,940, forward strand.
TACTAGTGCCTCACATAGTTGAGTTTTTTTTGTGGGCCAAACTGACCCACAATCCCATGGGCCTGCTCAAGTATCTGCATTATCAAGGGTCAATGCCAAGGCACACAAAGGGCCCTATGTCGTTTGATATTTGTGGTCCAAATCCAACAGTTCTCCACCTGGAAGTGAGGAGGTTCTTGGGCATGTTCCAGGATCTCCATAACCAGGTGATCTGTTGGAGAGAGACCCCAGTATGCACACTCCACCATGGCCCGGGCAGCACGTGAGCAGTATGGGATAGAGGAAAGTGATCGGGCACTGTACAGTAGGTAAAGGAGGATTCGGATTCGGAGATCACATATACCCCAGTCATTTGAATACCAACTGAGGTGTGTAACTTTCCTTACTTAGAGACACAGAGCCACTTACTAACTCAATACCAGTAACTGTAATCAACAGGTACATAGACATAAAACAGTCATTTGAATACCGACTGAGTAACTGTAATCAACAGGTTATAGGCCCCGTGCCACTCAGTGAAACGACACCGAAATTTTTTTTTCTGACCTCACCTGAACTGAAACTGACACAGAAATGTCCCAGAACCCCTCCCCCCCTGTTTCTTCTACTGGCGGAGGAGAAATTTGATGGCTCCAACTGGGTCACCCTTCAAGATGATGATCACTGAGGCCACACGCAGATGCGGCCTGCTGGGCTACCTGACTGGCGAAATTGCACGACCCAATCCCAAATCCTCAACCCTGCTGGTGGCAACCTCCTGGTGGGGCACAGCCTCCCTGACAATGGATGAGTGGACCCAGTGTGATGCTTTTGCGAGGAGTATGGTCACCCTGAACATCATCAATGCCATCATCGCAGGGGTCAAGATGGATGGCTCAGCTGTGGATGCATGGAGCTCACTGACGGACCTTCATGATGCAAAAACTGACCTTGGCCTCATCCACACTGAGGAAGAACTGAGTTCCATTAAATACGTCGATGGCTCTAGCATTGAGGCACATTTCAAAGCACTCCAGACCACTTGGTCGAAGGTGAATGACCAGGATGCCAGCATTGATGAAAAATGCTTTTGTGCATATGTTATTAAGTTGATACCTAGTTCCTGGGCAGCAGTCACTGGCTCACTGCTCAACAAGACAACATCTGCCAAGGTCATCATGCGTTTGACGATGCACGCACTTCTGTTGCATGGTGCATCTGCAATTGCCCCCACAAGATCAGCACAGGCACTGGTGGTGCAGACTGGCTAAAATGCCAGGGAGAGGGTAGTTTGTTCCAACCCCAATTGTGGCTGTGCTGGGCACTCAATTGACAAGTGCTTCAGGAAGGGTGGGGGGATGGAGGGGCAATACCTGGAGTGGTGGAAGAAAGGATGTGGTGGGGGATCCAGTAATGCTCCTGCACTGGTAGTTTTTGCCATGGTCCAAACAGCCATGATGCCCCAGACTAACTCTGTGGTGATGTTGGCTAACAACACATCCAGCCCTTGGTGCCTTGCCTTTTTGGCCCTGACATGTGAGACCTCATGCAATCACATCACGTACGCAGACTCTGTGGCAAGCCAACATTTCTTTGCTGACCACAATGACTTCGTGACCTACAAGCCACCAAACAATGCATGTAGGATGGGCCTGGCCGCAAAGGGCTCCTTCACCATCTTAGGTTGTGGATGGGTGTGGAAATGGGTCAGATTCAGAGGCAAAACTATCGAGATCATGTTTGACAACACCTTGTATTCCCCTGAATTAGACCACAACCTGGTCTTGATTGGGTTGTTGGTTCAGAAGGGTGTACAACTGGGAATTGATGGTGATGGGGCCATGCTCTACATGCCAGATGGCCAACCATTCATGCACTGCCCAATGTCTAGCACCATGTTTGTTGTCAAATTTGTGCCCCCACCACCCACAGCCCTGGCCATGTGCTCCCTGCGCAATGCGGCTGACCTCAAGACATGGCATCGTCACCTCGGCCACATCAGCAAATTGACCCTGTGCAATATGGTGCAGAAGGGGACAGTGGATGGGCTTGATGTCACGATGGTCTCTATGAATGGACAGTGTGAGGATTGCATTATGAGTAAGCAATCTTGCCACCCTTTTGATGCCATTGTGGTACCAGAGTCTGCCCCGTATGAATGGGTTGCCTGTGATCTATGAGGGCCTGCATGAGTTCAGACAATGGGGGGGAAGACATTGATGCTGGTTGTGATGGACCAGGCAGGAGCGGACTGCGGAGCCTGGTTCCTTGCCCACAAGACAAAAGAGAGTATGTTGGCCTACTTCACAGAGTTTGATGTTGGGGTTGAGACATAGTATGGCATCCATATCAAGTGCATTTGTACAGATGGTGGGAAAGAATTTGACAACAATCTTTGGGATGCATATTGCCATGAACATGAAATTTGGCATGAAACAATGCCTCCCACTCATCGGCTGCTAATGGTGTGGTTGAGCAAAGGAATAGGACTATCCTGGATCTTGTCCACAGTATGCTGAGTGACTCATGACTCCCTGCACATTACTGGGGCAAGGCAGCATCTACCGCAGTACATGTTCTTGATTTAGTCCCAAGCTCCTAGCACCCTGGCAAAACCCCACATGAGATCTGCACTGGGCAGAAGCCCAATGTCTCATACCTCCAACCATTTGGTTGTGCAGCATATGCAAAGATTCCTCATGAGGAGGGCGGCAGCAAACTGGACATGCATTCAGTCCATTGTATTCTCATGGCTATTTTGGCACTGGCAATTATAAACTGTTGGAACAATCTACAGGCCAGATTTTCCACTCCTGCGATGTGATTTTTGAGGAGGGATTATCCCACCATACGTTGCCTGACAATAGAGGAGATGTTGCTGCCGACTTATATGACATCTTTGACCTACCTCTAGAGGATGCTCCTCATGCAGCCAGCGAGCCTGCCAATTTGGCAACTCTGTGGCCAACACTGCCTGTAGACATGCAGTCATCATCCTCCCGGCACCCCACAGGTCTGCTTAGTTAGCAGAGAAAATGCCCAATGGAGCTGCACTGCCACCTAATTTGGACCCAATCACCCTCACTGACATGGATCCTGAGAGCAAGGAAGAAAAGTTCACAAGCATTCCAGGCACTTTGTCCTTGTGAGTGATCGACCCTGATGAGTTGTGGGTGCCAAAGAGCTTCTTGGAGGCCATGCAGCATCTGGTCTTGTGGTGTGAGCCTATGGATCAGGAGATGGCAAGGATGAGCAAACGTAAAGTTTGGAGGTTGGTTGAGAGGCCCGATGGCACCAGGACAATGAAGAACAGGTGGTATTTGCCTTGAAATACGATGCGGATGGCAAGGTTGTGGGAAGGAAGGCCAGACTAGTCACAAAAGGTTTCTCACAGATCCCTGGGGTGGACTACTTTGCGACATATGCCTCAGTCATCAAATATGAGTCCTTGCGCATGAACCTCACTGTTGGGACTGTTGCAGACTACAAGATGTGGCAGGTCAATTATACAAGTGCTTACCTCAATGCACCTACCCAGGTACCCATCCTGATGGAACAACCAGAGGGGTACAAAGTGAAGGCGGGTGAGGTTTATTGCATTGATGTGAATGAGGGCAAACGGGTCTGGGGGAGCATGGCAGCAGATGTAACTGGCAGAGATGGAAAAGAATTAGTTTCCTCACTTGACAAAGTGTTATACGGCACAATGGATGGAGCTAGGAACTGGTGGAAGACATTAGACAAGGAGATGAAGAGATTGGGGTACAGACAATCAGAGGTGGATCAATCAGTAAGGTCAAGAGAAAGGAATGGGGAAAAAATGGTTACCAGCACATACACAGACAACATGTTGAGAATGTCATCATCAGAAGTGGAAGCAATTAGAGCACAGAAAGAACTTGGAGAAAGGTATGAAATCAAAGATCTTGATGACATAAAGTTTGTGCTGGGCATTTGCATCACATGAGACCAAAAGAACTGACTTATCACACTTGACCAAGAGGGTACCTAAAGTGCATGCTTGAGAAGTTTGGCATGACCAAGTGCATGCCAAAGTACACACCTCTGCCCCTGGGGATCATACTGAGTCATTCCCAGGCACCTGCTATGGAAGAAGATTGCCAATACATGAGGGACAAACCATATGCCAAAGTACTTGGCTCACTGATGTATGCCTAGATTGGCACCCACCCTGACATTGCATTTGCAATTACATGCCTCAGTCACTTCATGACAAACCCAGGGAAACTGCACTGGTTGGTGTTACTTCACATCATGAGATACATTAAAGGAATGCTATCTTATAAACTACGATACGGTGGACCAGAATATACTGACTACATACCCCACATGTACTATGACTTGGACTTCACGGCAGATGTTGATACCCAGAAATCGATATCAGGGGGAGTTTTCATCCAGGCTGCAGGACCAACATGCTGGAGTGCCAAGTACCAGGATACGGTTTCAACGTCCATGATGGAGGCTGAATATATTGCTTTAGGCAGAGCAGTAGAGCAAGTGCAGTGGATGTTCTCGGCCCTGGCAGAAATTGGTTTTAGCGTTCCACCCCTGGTGGCCTTGAAAGGTGACAACAATGGTTCCATTGCAATCGCAGAAAACAAGAGGAACCACAATTGAGTGAAGCACATTGACGTTAGACACCACTTCATATGTCATTTGGTCGAGGAGGGAAAGATTGAAATCAACTATGTACCCAGCTCAGAGAACATTGCTGACTTGTTCACAAAGCGCTTGCCAAGGCCCCAACATCATAAATTCTGTATGGCTCTTCACTTGTGTGAGATGTGATGTGTACTGGGAGTCCAGGGAAGTGTTGGAGAGAGACTCCAGTATGCACACTCCACCATAGCCTGGGCAGCACATGAGCAGTATGGGATAGAGGAAAGTGATTGGGTACTGTACAGTAGGTAAAGGAGGATTTGGATTTGGAGATTGCATATACCTCAGTCATTCGAATACTGATTGAGGTGTGTAACTTTCCTTACTTAGAGACACAGAGCCACTTACTAACTCAATACCAGTAACTATAATCAACAGGTACATAGACATAATACAGTCATTTGAATACTGACTGAGTAACTGTAATTAACATGACCTCTAACATATTCCTGCCATATGGTCTATTTGAACTTGTTGTCATCTTGGCAGCACTGCAGGTCGAGGCAATGCCAGAACAGTATCCAGCACAATTACCAAGACCAAATGTTGCCTCTTGTAATGGGGAAGCTGCCCTCACTGGGGGCAGCACAGGATGCATTTCTGCATTCAACAGAGTTGAAGCAGCAGAACCACACATCATCTTCCATTTCTGGTACTCCTTGCACTTCCAATTCCAGTACATAGCAGAACAATGCAATATTGATATGGTGGTCTCAAAGCAGAGACTTACCAAAAGCTGGTGGTGTCTCAAATATACCCTTTAAATGCTGAAAATTGTAAGCATAAGTCAAAACAGTAGGCAAAAAAGGGGCACTTACTGGGCTGAATACCAATAACCCTGGGAAAAAGCAAAAGACAAAAGAAACAGATGGACTGGGAAGCAGACAAAGTCATGGCCCCAATAGATTGAGCCATGATCAGTGGTTGTGCTGATCCAATCAAGCCAAGACCTGAACCATTGAGTGCCTAATGTTTTTCAGTACTCCAATCCTTGTCACTATGCTGTCCCTCTCAGTCACAATACTGCACAAATAACCCTCATTCAACTCCATAGATCTTGAAGCCATTGACTGACATGCTTAGCACACCAAGAGAAAGGAATAAGGAGCAGGAAAGGGGAAGAAATTGAGGATAAACAGACACCAAGCCCAGAAAAGGCAAAATTTGTTGGGCAAGTAAAAACTGACTGGCAGCTACAAAGACTTGAAGAAAAATAGGGAGGTATAAAGAGAGAATGGAGGAAGGGGGAAAGGCAAGCAATCTTGCGCAGCTTGGAGGCCCCAGAGAGCAGATGTTCTAGGCCAACCTTGATAGCTTCAACATCTTGAGGTTTTATATTTCATTAATTAATTGAACCTTTTTTTGGCTCAGTTTGGACTTGAGTTTAACTACAAAATAAATCAATAAAATTATATTGGGATTATAAACAGTTGAAAGAATGCCCAACACACAACTTACTGCAGGATAGAGTTTTTACTTTGTAAACAAATATGAATAAAGCTAGTAGACTTCACATCAATATATACATCACTATCTACTACCAGGATATTGTTGCCTCAGAGTGACAGCAGATTGATATGCTCCCATACATACACTAGCAAATGCTGTTGCATAGTTTCTTTTCCAATGACTGGGTACTTGGCCCAAACTAACTGCATCTGCATGTCCATTGTCAACTGTGTATGATCAACCTCTGTCAGGTCCCGCTGACGATGGGGGCTCAGCTACACTGGCGAGTCCTTACTAGGTGAGCTTGGGAGGCTAAGTACAGGTCCGGGGCTTCGCGGAAGCTCCGGGTACAGCTACGAGTGGTCCGGGGAAAGTCCGGATGCTCCGGGGTACAAGTAGTAACGCGCGCGAAGTAGAAAGTGCTCCGGGTGAGGGAGCGCGAGAGCAGGGGGTAGGGTAGGGACGTAACAAAGGGGGAAATGGGTAGCGAAGGGGGGATGGTACGGATCGGGGATGGGAGTAGGTTTGGAGCGATAGGAGTAGGTATGGAGGGGGTGGGGATGGATTGGTTAGGAGGCTGGGATGAAGAGAGAAAGAGACAGAGACAGTAGGTAAGGAAACGGAGAAGAGAAATGGAATGGAGAAATGAGTCACGGAACAGAAACGAGGTGCGGAGACGAGAGATGAGAGACGAGACGAGAGAGAGAGAGATGGAGAATAGATTGAGATTGAGATAGAGACAGAGACAGAGACAGAGACACGGAAATATGAAGAACTACGGTTAATATCAAGACTACTCAACTCGTATGCTATCCTAGGGTTTATGTACTACCCTTCCGCTAAGTCCCGGGTAGGATTCTAGCCGGGACTGAGGCATCTGATTCCTCCGGCTAAGTCCCAAGACAGGCTCCCAGCCCCGGGGTCGTGATAGTGGTCGGGGCGTGCTGGCGCGGGTTACAGTGGGCTTGTGTTGGGTGGGTCGGCGGTCATGGTGCGTGGTGGTGGCGCCCCTTGGCACTACAGAAGCAGGTAGCATTGTGACATGCTGACGGTTTGCGGGAGGAATGTTGCGGAATGTTATGTGATGGCCGGGATGCTGGGGGTCTGGATGTGTCCGGTGACAGGGGAGTCTTAGAGTGACGTGTCGGCCGAGATGCCAGGGCTCGGTGATGGCCGGGGATCTGTTTGGAGATGGCCGCGGGTATTGCCGGTGCAGCATTGGGAGGTTGTTGGCGGTCCCGGAGGTGCGCAAGGAGTGCGGGGGAGGTGTGTGTCAGGGCTGGGGCAGCATATGGGGGTCCGGAGATGGCGGGGTCATGACATTACCCCCCCTTCAGCATCGAGACCCTTCGAGATGGGGGCCGCGGTGGCAGTGTCATGGGAATTCAAACCCGAAGTTAGTGCTGGCACAGAAGTCCTTGGAATTGAAGTTGAAGTTGTATGGCGGCCATTCCGGGAGTGCTCCGGAGGGGGATAAAAAGGGAGGGCTCACTGCGACTCATTCCCCATCTTCCCATGTCTTCATCCAGTTCCCCTTCCAGTTCGCCCACTCCCCCTCCCTCCGACGACTTCCGAGTCTGGGCCTGGCAGCAGTACGAGGATCGCAGGGCTTTGTACGATTGTTGTCGGCAGGAGCGCGAGTTATCAGTGATGGTCTGTCAGCATGAGTATTGTTCATCGGGTTGCATTGTTCGTGCTGACGGGGTTTTTTCAGAGGTCGACTTGCAGACCCCCTGGGCTGGCCCTTCAGGGTTGGCGCTTCCTGTGGCCCCCTCTGTGGCTCCTCCTGCTGCTCCGGTCGCCCCCATTGGGCATCGGGTGTCTCAAGAGGCTGCAACAGCGGGGCAGCTTATGGATGCGTTGGCTCGGGTCCGGGGTTCCCCCACTCTTGCATGGTGTTGGGCACATGCTCCGGTAAGTAGTTCAGTTCTCTGGCAATGGGTTCCCTCAGCTGACTCCGGGGTGCCCTAGTGTGTTTTCTGTACTTGCCGGGGAGGGTCCTGCAAATTTGTGGCGCCAGAGGCAGGGTCAAGGCAGGACTCCTCGGTATGTGAGGCTTGTCGGGCCCGTCACGAGAGTTGCTCGGTGTCGTGGCTCTGGAGGGCCACTTGCGTTGTGGAGGAGCAGGGGTGGGACACGGCGTGGGTCCTAGCGCAGATGGTGGCCACTCCACGGTCTCGGGCGATTGGGGAGGCTGGAACAAAGCCAGGGCGCGTGCAGGGGGTTCGTCAGGAGTCCGGGGGTAGTAGTGCAGGGCTCGGGGCTGGGGCAAAGGTGGGGCCCCCACAGAGAGCACGAAGGGTGTCAGGGATCACCTCCGACGAAGGGGTTAAGTGGAGGGCGTCCTCCTCTTCCCGGCATCCCCCCAAGCATCCCTGGAGGTCTTTTTCTCCAAAAGTGGGGCCCCCCAGGGCCCATATGTTCTCTCCCCAAATGGGGAGGCCCATGAGCCCTCCTTCTCGTGTGGTCACCCCTGGGCTCCTGGTGGCGGAGGCGGCAATGCGGCAGCAGATGGGGGTCTTGGTGGGGGAGGT
>QGOB01001679.1:0-12816 GCA_003313055.1 Termitomyces sp. MG145
TTTGACTTCCTTCAGCCCTTTTGACTTCCTTCAACCCTTTATGACATTCTCTAATTGCCATATACATAGCAGGAATCACACACAGAGAGGCAGACATTTCTGAAAATCAACACTATCAATCTCAGACTCATAGGGATGCCCAACACAATGTATACACACCTTTCTGCTTGAGACTTGACTGGGAGATGGCAATATGGGCCAAACTTCATGGCCCAAGCTCAACAGCATTTACAGAATTGATGACTATTGCAGGAGTGAGTGTTTTTATGTCCAGCCTGTGGTGAGAGGCTAAAAACTTATTGTTTGCATGCAGGTGCAGGAAAAACTGGGATTGTCCTTCAAAAACATCTGGAGAACATACCAAATCAGGCACAAAGGCAAAGGCTCATTGCCAATTTATATCATGCAGCTGTGGGCCATATTTTTGAGCCATTACAAGAGGCTGGGTGAAATGGTGTTCCTATGTCTACTGGTCTTGGAGATCGTCATTGAATCCACCCAGTTGTTGCAGCATTTGTTGGAGATTATCCAGAGCAGATGCTTGTTACTCTAGGACTCAATGGAGACTGTCCATGCTGTTTTCAAGATAGAGAGAGGCTTGGAGATTATAACCCAGATAAGTCAGAGCCTCTCTGTAATCTGGGAGATGTCTTGGAAGCACTTGATTCATTTGATGTAAATCCCAATGTGTTCCTCTGGCAGTGTGCTGATATTTGTCTCAAACCAACACCTAAACCTTTTTGGTACAAGCTACCCTATGTCCACATATTCTGTTCAATCACCCCTGATATCCTACATTAGCTACACCAAGGCATGATCAAGCATCTTGTTTTGTGGATCATTACAATCATGGGTGCTGCTGAAGTGGATGCCCAATGTTGCTGCTGATGCGCTGACTTGCCGCCTAGCTGCCATGCAGGAAACAACCAACAAGACCAGCTAGATAGGGATAGCTAGCAAGCAGTAGCATTACGTGTGTGTGAGAGGAGTCAAGCAAAGTCCCAGAAACCCGGTAATAGATAGCAAGCGTAGCGGTTGCATGTGATAATGTAGTAGTGCATGTCGGGAGTAAGGCGATAAAAGGGGAAACCGGTACAGGATAGTAAGCGTAGCGGATGCATGTGATAATGCATGTCAGGGGCCGTAGAGAGAGGCCTGGATTGTCGCAAGGTCGGCTGAGTCGTTAAGGGAAAGGTTGGTAATGGTCGGTGTCGTTAGCGGTCGGTTGGTAGTGGTCACGTGCTGAGGTCACATGCTTGGTTCGACTTGTCGGTGTCGGGCAGCCAGTGCTGACCGGGGCGTATCATCTCCCCTTGACTGAAAAACTGACTGTCCCCAGTCAAAGGAAAATCCTCGAAGTCTCGTGATCGTTAAGCATGGTCCGTGCAGGAGGTCTTGGTCCGTGCGCCATACTGGAAAACCATAAATAAATTCCAGCGACTCTTTGGACTTCATCATTTCAACACTACCATGTCGGCGCCCACCTTCTTCAGCCACTCCACTTCCTTCGCACGATTTGTGGCCCCCCAGGAGTTTCTCGAGAAGGCGCCCAAGGTGCTTGGGATGGGGCGCGCACTCCTCGCAACGAATCCTCAGTCGGCCGTTATGTCGATTCTGTCGACGTTCCTGCACTGGTTCGAGTTGGCGGGTGGAAGCGGGGTCATGTGGGCAGAGCAGGAGGTGGTCGGGGAGGAGTGCCGGGCACTTTATGCCCAGTACCGACAGGAGGCCTGGATGAGGCCTTTTGATCGGCACTTTGTAAGTTCCTTCATTTCTTAACGGCTTGTTCGGTATGCTAACGCTTGCGTTAAGGGTGAGCAGCCGGCGGGTGAGATGGAGGTGGAGGAGGTTGCGGAGATGACGGTAAGTGCTAATGGTGTCGCTAAGTGACTTAGTGATGTCGTTAAGGTATCTCTTAGCTTTTTACAGAACTCTCTTTTGACGACCAATTCTTTTTCCAGCACCCGCCAAAGGACCCGATGTTACGAGGATGAGGGAGGACCGTGGCGAGGGATTGAGTCGGCAGGGCGGAGCTGCCGGTAACGCTGGAGCGGAGTCACCAGCGTTGCCGCAGACTCCAAAGACTCCCAGGCCGGCAACAAAGATGAGGACGATGACCATTCCAAAGGTAAGTTTTCCAAATTAACTACCGTGGCCGGTAAGGTACTAACGGCGACCGTTAGCAGGGGACGCTGAAGGGCAAGGAGCGGGCCGCGGAGGACAAGGAGGATGAAGGGAGTGATGAGGAGGTAGCGGTTCCTGCGTCGTTCGACGACTGGGAGCTGAAGAGATTGCTGCGTGGGCGCTTGTCCTCGTCAGTTCTCGACACTGGTGCAGGTGCAGGGGAACTAGTCGGGCGAAGAAAGGAGAGGAAACTGGTGGCTCCTGCGGCGAGGGCTGCCTTCCATGAGAGGGTGGGGGCGGTAAGTCTTTTGTTTATTTTCTTGAATATCGTCTTTGGCTTAGCGTCTCGGCCGGTAGTGCAATGGCTGCTGGGCCCTTAACGACCCAGAAGGCTGCTGGTACCCGACTGGCAACTTGCCTTGTTACCGTTGTAACGAGGTCAGCAAAGGTTGTTCAGTACGGGGGAAGTTGCTAAGGGGTCGCTGTGGGGGCCACAAGGGGAAGAAGGCAGAGGGGGCTGCTTTGGTATGGGCAGCGAGGCGATACTTGGAGGGGCAGCGGGAACTCGACATGGCCGGCAAGGCCATTGCGGTGAAGAAGACGACGCTAAGTCTACCGACGCGTCAGGAGGGGGCCGGTGACAGGGAGGGCAAGAACAAGGGGAAAAGGCCGGTAAGGAGCCGATCGGTAGTTGGAATCAAGCGATGAAGAGGTACCGTCGCCAGCGAGGAGCTCTAAATGGCGCCGTTTGGAGTCAGACAAAGAAGGGTCGGTCGAAGGGGCTCGTGAGGTGACTCCTGCTGGGGAGAGGGCGACGGTAACGGAGGAGGTGGAGCCGGAAGCCGAGCCGGTGGAGTCAGCGGCAGAAGCGGAGGTGGGGGACGAGACAGGTGAAGCGGAGGCGAAGGACTTGGTGAGTTCATTCGTCCTTTAACGGTCGGTCGGTAACGCTAATGGAATTCGCTAGGTGGATAGGTTCGGGACTCCTCCTCAACCAACTATCGGGGAGGAGGAGATCGAGTGGTTGGGGGAGGACCTACCGGTCCCGTTCCCGTTCGATCCCAGAGGCGACTTGGAACGGTATCGGGCGAGGGCAGCAGAGGTCGGGTGACTGATGGGGAGGGAGATGCGGGCGGCGGAGGATGACTTGCGAGCAGCGCGGGCTCACTACCGACTGTTGGTGAGGGTGCAAAGCACACTAACGCACTATCAAGATGACTGCGACACCTTCATCGCGTGGCAGGCAGAGGCGGGTGTGATGGAGGAGCACTGGGGGAAGTCGGGGGATGGAGAGCTGCCTTCGGATGACGATCTCCCCGCGCCCTAAAAAAAAGATTTTTTCTTTTTAGTTTTTGTCATATTGCTTTTTTGGAGACTGACCCCCTTAAGGGGTCTTTTTAAATAAATGGTTTTCTTGGAGTATGGGTCGACCGGTAAGAATAGTGGTCGGAGGAAAGGGGAGTGCCAGATAGAGAAGACAAGTCAAACGGATAGCGAAGGGTCAAAGCGGAAGGAATTAAATGGTTAAAATAAGATAAACACTCAGTAGATCATCATGGCGCTTGCGCAACATCGCTTAGTGACTGCGCCTTAACGAAAGGTGGAGTGCAAAATTGAAGCAAAAGAAACAACAGAAAAATAAACGGTGGAAAAAGATAAACGCTCAGTAAACCATCATGGTGCTTGTGCAAGGTTGCTTAGCGACTGCATTTTAACAAAAGACGAATGGGGAGCGGTGGTGACAAGTTAAAAAGAATAAGTAGAGGGCTTAACGGTTGTGCGTGTATGTCGGAAAGTGTAGGTAGAAAGAAAGTCTATGATGGATAGAAACGGAGTAAGTAAAGGTGAAACAATAGAACCAAAACAATAGAAATAAGGCTTATCGAGAGCTGTTATAGTTTTCGGGGAGTTTAATGGTGAGTGGGGTGTATAGTGGAAATGGTGTTTTCTAATCTTCTTCGGTGGTCTTTTCTGATGATTCGTCGGGATTAAGGGGGTCTTTGTCGTCGATTAAGTTGGTTTCTTCTAGTATTCTTAAATGGTCGGTATCGATGTCGAAGGCGTCGGTAGGGAGAGGGATGTGTTTGCGGGCAAAATAAGGGACTAGGCGAAAGGCGGCTACCGGTCGGTGGAGTACGGATCCATCTAATTCACAGAGAATGTAAGCGCCTCCACGGTTACGTGAGATTACCACTAGCGGTCCTAAGTATCGAGGTCGCATCTTCTTGTTATGGGTGACTTCAATGCATGTATTCCTCATCAATACTAGGTCTCCTTGCTTGAAGTCGTAGTCTCAAATGGTAGCGGCGTGCTCTTGTTCAAAACAGAGAGCCGCTAACCGGTGGGCGGTAAGGACGGTATCATGTAAACAGTCGAGATCAGCTTGTCTGCATTGGAGGTCGATAGCGCGTCGGGTGATGAGGTTGGTAGTTGTTAACAGGGAATCGGGAGGTGGCTGGAGGTAGGTTGCTTCGATGATGTCGGCGGGGAATAGGGGATGAGTACCAGTAGCGGCATAGTAAGGGGAGCAACCCATGCGGCGGCGGACGGTAACGCGTTCTGACCAGAAGACAGAGTAAGCGGCTGAGCTCCACTTGGACTGGTCTCCGTTAACGGCTTTGAAGAGGGCTTGTCGAACGTCAAAGTGAGGTCGTTCGGCGATACCGTTAGCGCATTTGTTGTAACCGGATATGCGAATGTGGTTGATGTGGTACTTTTTGGCAAGGTAAGCGACGGCTTTAATGATGGGGGGACCGTTATCGGTAACAATCTCGTTAAGGGCGCCCCAGCGGCAGATGATGTCTTCAAAGAGCCACTTAGCAATAGCGTCGGTATTTTTGTGGGCGAGCATGTGGAATTCGGGATAATGGATTAGCGAACAACGTCCTTGGATGATATACTTGAACTTGTTTGAAGGCGGCATAAACATGGTGTCGATGTAGATTTTGCTGAATAGGGCGGCGGGGATAGCGACGGTAGGCAGTATGAGGATTTTGGTCATCTGGTGGACTTGGCAAATGTGGCACGAGCGAATGTACCAAACGATATCGGCCGCTACCTGTGGCCACCAAAAGCGTTCCAGCAGGGCAGCTCTTGTGGCAAACAGACCGCGATGTCCAAGGTCGTCGTGCATAGCATGCAGGATGCGAAGTCGTGAGTCAACCACTATGAAGAGCTTGTGCTCACCGTTACGATTGCAGCACCAAAGCTTGCCGTTAGCAAGGAAGAAGCCGCTAGCGTAGCAAAGGAAAGTAGCGAGGGCTTTGTCGTTAAGGTCTGGCGGTCGCTTGAAGTCGGTAAGCCACTGCCTGACGAGTTGAACTCTTTTGTCGCCGGCCAGGGCCTTGGGCAAGCGAGGGACATTGTCGTAGGAAAGGGGGTTGGTAACGGGTGGAATCGAGATTTTGGTAAGAGGAACGGTGTCGTTAACAAGTGTCGCTAGAGTCGGACGGTAATGGGCGAGTGGGGGTAAACGAGGGACGGTAGAGGCGGAGCGGGCGAGGGCGGTTGGTAACTGGACATGGTGCATGAATCCGTGCATACGATCGATCCAATCTTCGAAGATGTCGTTGTCGGTATCGTCTGGGGGAGGGTCGGTAGGCTGTAACGGTCATCGCAAAAGTCCGTCGGGTCCATGAAAGGTCCCTTTAACGTGTACAAGCTCAAAGTGGAACATAAGGATAGCCATGATCCAGCGGTTCATACTAGCTGAAGGCTGAATGTCAGGGTTCTGTAGCATACCTTTAATGTAACGGGTGTCGACTTCGATGATAAGGTTCCTAACGCCTAGGAGGTACATGCGTAGTGCCTGCAGGGCTCGGTACAAACCGTAAAGCTCGAGCTTGGGCTGACTGAAGCAAGCTTTGCGTTCGTTAAGGGTGATGGATCTGAAACGGTTATAGCGCCGTTGCTTGCGATTGTTGGTAGTGCACTGGCAAAGGTAGAAACCAACCGCTATGTAGGACGTGTCGACCGCTAAGATCACAGGATCGTCGGATTCGTAGTCGATGGGAACGAGGGGTTTAGTGTTGTGTAAGGCTTTAACAAGGTCTTTCTGGGCGTTAAGCTGGTCGGGTCCAAATTTGAAGGGAATGCCAGTACGGGTGAGCTTCATTAGGTGATGAGCGCGATGGGCGAAGTTCTTAACGAACATCCGGAGGACTCCAACGGTGCCTAGGAAGGCGCGGACTTCGGTTAGCGACTGGCAAGGGCCCCAGCAGTCCAATAGAGCTAAACGGTTTTCATCAGGAACTCGGCTGGTAGGAGTGCAAACGTGGCCAAGGATCTTAAAGGTCGGCACGCAAAGGACTAGCTTGTGACCGGAGAAAGTGCCACCGCAGTACTTCATGCACTGAAGGACACGGTTCAGGAGTTCAAAGAACTCCCAAAGCGCTAAACGAATGTTGGGATTGTCGGGATGCTTAGCGGGTGAGCCGTTAACGAGTTTCCAGTCCTTCGGACCTTTAACGCCAACGTCGTCGATGAAGCTGAGAGCGTTATGGGGGATTTTGGGCTGGAGGATGTGAGTGACGTTGTTGTGGAAGATGGGCACAGCGTTAGTCCATCCCATAGGGAGTGTTACTAGACGGAGGGCGCCAAACAGTGTCTGGAAAGTTGTTAAGTTGTGGGAGGCGGGATCAATAAGGCGCTCGTCGTAGCCAACATAGAGATTGAGGGTAGCGCCGCAAATGCGGCCAGCGAAGGATTTGGCGACATGGTCAGGGAAGGGGGGAATGCCCGAGTGGCAGATCGTGACTTGGTTTAACGGCTCAAGGCTGTGGACTAGACGAAGTTTACCGTTTTTCTTCAAGACACAGAACCATTGTGACCGGTAAGCGGAGTTTGAGGGCTTGTAAACGCCTGCTTGGATCTTGCTACGGATGATCTTGCAGATTTCCTTTTTGAGACCTGGCGGTATTGGTTGGTTGTGCTGAACCCAAGGAACATGAGGGATAGTCGGTATGTGGACAGGGGGAAAGAAGTCGGGTTGAAGGCTACCTTGTTCGGAGTCTTCCCAAGCAAACGCGTTTTGTTGCTTAGCAACAAGGTCCACGAGTACGTTAAGCTCATCTTGGGTAAGAAAGCCAGTATCGTGTTCCTTAACGAAAGTCGCTTTGCGGTCGTCGGTAAAGCGGGGAGTCAGTAAGAAAGGAAGGGGATTAGGATCGAGCTTGGGTATGTTCACTAAGGGGTCGCCAAGGATATGTCATTTGATTCAGAAGTCTTCACTAACATGGCTAGCGACGGGCTTGGTCTTCAACGCGACAGGCTTATATTTCTTCTTGACTTGGACTCCTTTGTGTTTTGGCTCGGTGGCGGCGTAAACGGCTGGGAAGGGGACGTTAACGTAAACAGGGGTAGAGACGGTATCAAGCATTCCAGATGCTTGGCCAAGAATAGAGGGATCGGAGAGACTAGTGGAAACGAAATAAGAGCGCGGCGGGATAACGGTCTCGGTAAGGTCGCTAGCGGTCGCATATAGATAAGCAAGAGAGAGATTGTCGGAAACTGTTTTTGGGTTTTCTAGTATTTCAGAATCGAGCGGGGTATGTGATTGCACTATAACGGAGTGCTTTTGGTGGTCATAATCGAGGACGACCGCTAAGTCTTCCTCAGAGTCGCTAACCATGGGGATGGTGGCGAAAGCAACGGGGCAGTCTGGCGCTATACTTGGGCTGAACCCTCTGTTGCTTGTGCTGACCACGGGGAAATGTAGGGATGGTGCGACGAAGGCCAGTATTGGGGTCCATTATCGTTATCGTGGTTTCTGTTTCGCTAAGTGTGTCGACGGTACTCTTGGTAAGGACATCGAAGGGGCAACCGAGCAGGATATCGTAAGTGGGGGAGCGCAGGACATGGATCTGAAGGTACAGGGTGATACTGCCCACAGTGCAAGGGACGTTATGAGCTAGACCGAGGGATTTGTCCATAGTACCGTTAGTGCTCTGCATGTTCAGAATGATGCTGGGGTCGTAGGAGATACCGAGATAGTTAGCGACTTCAGCAGACATGGAGATGATCTGGGAGCCGCTGTCCGCTATACTTTTGATTTCCTCGTGGTTATTGACCAAGAGCATGATGGACCGGATTGACTGGGATTCCTAAGCGACCGTTAACGTAACCGGCTCCTCACCAGGCGGTAGCGACTTGATGTACGCTTCCACTGGGTCGATCAAGGTGACTTGGGCTCTAGCAGCGTCGGTAAGAGGAGGGTTGGCAGCGGAGGTGTCGTTTAGGGAAAAGAAGGGCAGAGCGTTGTCAACGATATCGGTAGACTCTTGGAAGGCAGTGACGTTAGGAGGCACGGTTCGTTTAGGAGTAACAGCATTTCTGAACTGGTTCCGGATGTCGTTAGAGAGGGAGCAGAGTTCGCCGACAGAGACGGTAAGCTTGGTCTGAAGAACCCGGTCAAATACCTGCTTGGACTGTTCAATATCATAGATGGGGGCCATACTCCAGTAAGCAGCGTCAGGCCGTTTGTCAGGAGCGCCGAAGTTTCGATTAGTCGGAGGCTGATAGTGAGACGAGATGCCGGAATAAGGGTGAACTGGGGGATTGACCATGGGAACGTGGTTAACGACTGGCGGCTCAGGGGCTTTAGCGGTACCGGGAGCGTAGGCAGAGGCAGGACATTCATTAGCGACAGGGACAGAGCGTTCGTTAGCGGCAGGGGGACTGGTGGAAGAGCTGGTGGGAACGGTTCGTTCGTTAATGGCGGGAGAACTGGTAGCAGCAGAGTCGTTAGCAGCTTTAGGGGGAACCGGTCAGTATCCCTTAGCGCAAGGGATCTCGATACCATCAAAGACTTCTGCTGGGTGACGTAGAGCGTAAAGTTCCCATTCTAAGGCAGCGACGCATTCTTCCCTGGATAACGTTCCTGGGCTAGCGGTTGCCGGTTGCAAGACCTCGTGAATAAACATCTGGGACATGCCTTGGAGTTGTTCCGCGTCAGGGTTAGCATTAGCGCTGAGTCGGCCGGTAAGAATCTGCTTGGGGTTGAGCCTGTGCCATTCGTCGACGCGTTCCATATAGAGCCGTTTGCCGACATAATTGGGGATCATAGCGCCAGACGGTAGGACAACCTTGCCCTCGTGGTTCTGACAGATTTTGCCTTGACTGATGAAGCTTTCGAGCTTAATGCAATTGCCTCATACCATTGTGTGACCGGTTTCGCCACAGAAGTGGCAACTGTCGCTAAAAGGTCGAGAGGCGCGGGGCTGAGAACTGTTACCAGCAGCCAATGCAGCCATCTTTTCCTCCATATGTGTGAGAGCGTTAACAATAGTGGCGGCGGCGATGTCGAAAGGTTCCTTTTTAATGATAGTGGTTGGTACGGGGGCAGGGGTGTTAACGGTGGGAGTCTTAGCGTTAGCGGTCGTCGGTTTCTTCAAAGTCGTGGCGGTGTCGGTACCCTTCAGAACCCATTTGGCAGCTTCAAAGACTTGTTCTACCTTATAGGGGTCCTCTGGGTGATGGTCGGGAAGGGTGATTTCTAAACGGCGGACGAGTTTGGACCATAACGAAGTCAGTATGCCTTGCTGGAACAGACGGCGTTCCTCGTTCCGGTAGATCTTGCCTTTGGCCAGGAGCCAACACGCCAGGCACTGGAAGTCCCTATAGTAGTCTGAGAAGTGTCCAAGAGTAGAGATACCGGTCGAGAAAGTCTGGTTTACGAGTTGCTCGAGATCCTGAAGAGTGTAATGGGCAGATTCCTCAGCGCCAGAATATAAACAAAAGACCGCTACTTTCCACTCGGCGTAGGTATGGTCGCTAAACTCCAGCAAGCCAAGCCAGGTCTCCGCGGTGTCATACGATATGTACCGGGTGGTGTATTCCTTTTTCTGATTATCGTCGTTAACGGCGCAGTCTGCTAAGAGATATTCAAGCTCGCGGAAATACTGGGCAAGCTCTCGGGGGCAACTCTCATCCCATTTAGGTGCGGTAGAGTCGTTGCGAGGTGGCATATGGCAGGAAAGATGGGCGTCACCCATGGCGGTAGGGTTAACAGGTGTCGGTAAGGGCGTAGAGGATTGAACTGGGGAATAAGGGTCTGGGAATAACGGTGGTAGTGGTGCGTCAAGGAAGTTGTCGATGTGATGGCCAGGGAAGTTCTCTAAGAATTCGGTAACGTCGAGAAGTTCCCTAGCGGTAGCGAGTTCCTCTTCGAGGTTACGAGGCGGAGGCGTTAAAGGTGATAACGGCAATGGAGGGGGAATGTCAAAAGGAATAACTGGTAGCGTGGATTCGAGACGTAAACGGTTTTTAGCCTGGAGGCGAGTTTCCGGTGGAATTTTGCTATAGAACCCCTCGCGGTGGGCTCCAAAATGATGCGCTGACTTGCTGCCTAGCTGCCGTGCAGGAAACAACCAACAAGACCAGCTAGATAGGGATAGCTAGCAAGCAGTAGCGTTACGTGTGTGTGAGAGGAGTCAAGCAAAGTCCCAGAAACCCGGTAATAGATAGCAAGCATAGCAGTTGCATGTGATAATGTAGTAGTGCATGTTGGGAGTAAGGCGATAAAAGGGGAAACCGGTACGGGATAGTAAGCGTAGCGGATGCATGTGATAATGCATGTCAGGGGCCGTAGAGAGAGGCCTGGATTGTCACAAGGTCGGCTGAGTCATTAAGGGAAAGGTCGGTAACGGTCGGTGTCATTAGTGGTCGGTCGGTAGCGGTCACATGCTGAGGTCACGTGCTTGGTTCGACTTGTCAGTGTTGGGCAGCCAGCGCTGACCGGGGCGTATCACCGCCTATCACCAAATCACAACCTCAGGCTTTTTCTGAATGGCATTAGCTCATTGTCCTGTGTAACAGGCCAGGAACATGATCAGATATCTTGTTTTCTTCTAGGCCTGGTAATTAATGTTCCACTTCCCAATGGAATGTCTAATGCCTGGCTTCTTCAGTGTGTCTGTGCCAGTCTTGACCTTTCTTTACTATGCCCAGTACCCTGTACACTCTGAATCCAATCTCAAACTTTTGGAAGATTCCCTGAACCACTTTCACTGTAGCAAGGACATCTTTGTTGATCTTGGTGTTTGGGAACACTTCAACATCCCAAAAATTCACTTTGCCCAGCATTATGTTGAGCTTATCCAACTCTTTGGACAGACAACTTCAACACACAGTATATTGAACAACTTCACATTGACTTTGCCAAGGAAGCCTATGCTACTACAAATTGGGAGAATGAGTTTGAACAGATGACAACATGGCTTGAACCAAAGGAGAAGATTCAGCACCATCATCAATACATTCTCTGGCAAATGTCTAAAGGAAAGGATGCACCAGAGCAGGCAGACTGGATTGTACCAGGGTTAGACCTGCAGCACTCAATGGCTATAGCCAAATGGCCAGCTCTTCATTCAGTACCTCTAGAGACAATCAAGACTGACTTCCATGTACCATGATTCAAGACTGCCTTGCAAAGATATGTAAGCCTTCAAAATGCACCAAATATGACAGCTATTCAACTGGAGTGGTGTCTTTGGGATATACACCTTCCATTTTGTGCTCTGCCTGTCTGGACCATTGTCAAATCTAGACATGTGGATCCTGTGACTAATGAGAAGTCAACAGCTGACTCTATTCATGTACAACCTGCCAGAGTTGACCAACAAAGGTGCTTGGCATCTGGGCACTTTGATACTTCCTTGGTCAATGAGTGGAAATAGTGGAGAATATGGTGTGGAAGGTAAGTACTAGCTTTCCTTGAAACTTAATGCCTGACTGACAAGTCACTGACAGGCTATAGTGTAGCTCAAGTTTGAGTGGTATTCAGCATTCCTGAATGGTACCACCCTCTTCTCTTTCAAAGTGGCATCAAGGGTACCAACCCATCTGGCCTATGTTGAATGGTACTTGCCCCTTGATTACCAGGACCCCAATCATGGCATGTTCAAGATCTCTCCCCTGAAGGATGGAGATGGCAACTGCATTTGCAGCATCATACCCCTCATAGATATCTGATGCAGTGTTCATCTCTTGCCAAAGTTTGGACCTGTAGCCCCAGCAGAATGGACCAGTAGTAAGTAATGTACTTAATTTGTATAGCACATTCTTTGTTAATGACTTCACTGATTGACACATGTTTAGGATTCTATTTAGCTCTAGCCTAGATTTGGACAATACTGTATAATGCAACCAAATTTACCAGTCTTAAGAGAGCACTTTGTAATTCTTGGTAGCTTGCATAAATTGGCATAAATTTGATGAAATTTGACATGCCCTTTGATAATTATCAAAAATGATTGTTAGGTACAGAGTATGGACAGTGATTATCTCTGACTACCCTAACCAACTCCTAGCTATGCTAAACTTGACAATTCTGGTTTTCCTGATGACACATGTCTGTTAAGAAAAATAGCTAAGAACATTTGAATTATTTTTGTTATTTTTCTTGAAATAGAAAATAGAAAATTTTGTTATTTTTCTTGAAATAAAAATTTATTATTTTCTGAAAAAACAAAACATTGTTAAAAAAACATTTTACATATTGTTGATATGTTTCTCATGCTATATCTCATGTGTTTCTCCAGAAAAATGTGTCAGGAATTGAAAGACATATTTCTGACACATTTTTCTCAAGAAACACACTACATTTCCTGAAGTGTACAAGAAGCTCTATGTATATGGCAATTAGAGAATGTCATAAAGGGTTGAAGGAAGTCAAAAGGGCTGAAGGAAGTCAAA
>QGOB01000173.1:0-126065 GCA_003313055.1 Termitomyces sp. MG145
CGATCACACCATCGACCTCGAAGAAGGCACCTCCCCCCTGTTTGGCAAGGTCTACAATATGTCCGAAGTAGAGCTCCGCGCCCTCAAGGACTACCTTGACGAGATGCTTGGCAAAGGATTCATCCGACCCTCGAACTCCGCCGCTGGAGCACCCGTGCT
Organism: Termitomyces sp. MG145; assembly: GCA_003313055.1. Lineage (NCBI taxonomy): Eukaryota > Fungi > Basidiomycota > Agaricomycetes > Agaricales > Lyophyllaceae > Termitomyces > Termitomyces sp. MG145. The sequence goes on from QGOB01000173.1 coordinate 160, forward strand.
ATTCGCAAAGAAGAAGGACGGCTCCCTCCAGCTCTGCGTCGACTACCGGGGACTCAACAAAGTCACCAAAAAGAACCGATACCCCCTCCCCCTCATTGGCGACCTCGTCGACTGTCTCTGCAGTGCCAAGATCTACACCAAAATAGACCTCCGGTCGGGTTACAACAACGTGCATATAGCCCCGGGACACGAGTGGAAGACCACCTTCCGCACCTGCTACGGACTCTTCGAGTACCTCGTCATGCCCTTTGGAATGACCAACTCCCCCGCCACCTTCCAATACTTCATGAACGACATCTTCCATGACATAAGCGATGTCTTCGTGATTGTGTACCTCGACGATATCCTCATCTATTCCAACTCCCTTGACAACCACCGGGAGCATGTGCGCCAGGTCCTGGAACGCCTCCAGAGATACCACCTCCATGCCAAACCAGAGAAGTGCGCCTTCCACGTCATGGAGGTAGAATATCTGGGTGTGATAGTCTCCCCAGACAGAGTGCGCATGGACCCGGTCAAGATCCAGGCTATCCTCGACTGGCCGCCCCCCCGGAATGTCAAAGAGGTACAATCCTTCCTGGGTTTCGCCAACTTCTACTGCCAGTTCATCGATAATTACTCTGGCATCACAAAACCTCTCAACCAGCTCACCCAGAAGGACACTCCATGGAATTGGGATAGTAAGTGCCAGAGCGTGTTTGAACTCCTCAAATCCATCTTCACCTCTGCCCTGATCCTCCGGCACTACGACCCCTCCCTCCCTATTGTCCTAGAGTGCGATGCCTCCGACTACGCCATCGCCAGCATCCTCTCGCAGATGAACCCCAGTAGTAGCGAGCTCCACCCCATTGCCTTCTACACACGCTCAATGATCCCGGCAGAGCTCAACTACGACATCCTACAACAAGGAGCTGCTCGCCATAGTCGAGGCCTTCAAACAATGGCGGGCCTACCTCAAAGGGGTGCCCCACCGCATTCAAGTCTACTCCGACCATAACAACCTCCAGTACTTCATGACCACAAAACAACTTAGCCGCCGCCAAGCCCGCTGGTCGGAAACCCTCTCGGAGTACAACTTCACCATCCACTACTGCCCCGGTCGCCTCGGAGCCAAACCCGATGCCCTCACCCGACGCCTGGACGTCTACCCAAAAAGGTCCTTCGAGGCAGAGCAAAACTCCTTCAACAATCGAGTAGTCATCCCCCCGGAGCACCTCCGCGCCGTGCTGATCATGAACGAGGAAGGGATCCTACACCAAATCCGCAATGCACCCCCGGACCACTTCTTCACTCAGCACGACCCCCGGAATGCCCCGGAAGGAGCCCCGCCAGCCCCGTCACCCTTCACCCTATCCCCTGACAACTCCCTCCTCCTCTGAGACGGTCGCATCTATGCTCCAGACCACAAAAAGATATGCCTCGACATCCTCCGACAACACCACGACCACAAGCTGCGGGGACACCCGGGAATCTGTAAGACTGTTCAGCTCATCTCCCGGACTTACTTCTGGCCCAGACTCAAATGCGATGTCACCCGGTACATCTGAGCCTGCGAGTCTTGCCTCTGGGCCAAGGTTCCCCATCACCGCCCTTACGGTCTCCTTAAACCCCTCCCCGTCGATCGCTGCCCCTGGTCCTCCATCTCCCTGGATCACATTGTCGAGCTCCCTGACTCCGATGGCTTCAATGCCATTCTCGTGGTAGTCTGCCGCCTCACCAAACAAGCCATCTTCATCGCGTGCCACACCACTGACGATGCCCCGGAGTTTGCCTGGATCTTCCTCGAACACGTGTTCTCCAAGAAAGGGCTCCCCAATGACATCATCTCCGACCGCGGCTCCCTCTTCATCTCCCGGTTCTGGCAGTCTCTGTGTAAGGCCCTGGAAGTCAAAACCAACCTATCCACCGCCTACCACCCGGAGACTGACGGACAGACCGAGCACGTGAACCAGACCCTGGAACAGTACCTCCGCCTCTACGTCAACTACCAGCAGGACGATTGGCAGCACGACCTGCCCCTGGCCGAGTTCACGTACAACAACGCCCCCCACTCCGCCACCGGAGTTTCCCCCTTCTATGCCAATAAGGGCTACCATCCCCGGCTCACTCTCTCCCTCGACAATATCCCCTCACACGTTGCCCACGAAGTCGCACAAGACCTCCAGTCCCTCCACGAGTTCCTCCGGGAGGAAATCGACACCGCCAACAAAGCCTACACCAAGCACGCCGACTCCCGCCGTGAATCCACCCCCGACTGGTCCCCCGGAACTCTCATATGGCTCGACCGACGCAACATCAAAACCCGCCGACCCTCCCCAAAGTTTGATCACAAGCGCTTCGGACCCTTCAGGATCCTCCGGAAAGTCTCGACGCACGCCTACCGACTCGACCTACCCCCGACCCTCAAGGGACTCCACCCGGTATTCCATGTCCGCCTCCTGGAAGAATACGCCCCAAACCCCTTCCCCGGCCAGCGACCTGAACGACCTCCACCAATCAAACTTGAAGGTAACGACCGATACGAAGTCAATCAAATCCTCAACTCCCGGCAAGCCCGCAACCGGATCCTCTACCTCGTGCATTGGAAAGGTTATGGCCCCAAGGACGACACTTGGGAACCCCGCAAGAACCTCTCCGGAGCTCCTCTGGCGCTCCGGGACTTCCACCGGCAGTGCCCCAGCAAGCCCCAGGACCCCTGGGACTAGACCCTACAGATGGCATCAGTGGGCCTAACCCCCACCTCTGGATTCACTCGGGATTCAACTCCCACCAGTACCCCTAAGCCCTTTCTTATCTTCCCCCAACTCTCACTAATTGTGACATTGCAAAAAATGTATTCAGGACCAAGACAGAGAAGACAACAAGAGCGGTATGAACAGGTCTAAAGCTACAGTATAGTACCAGGTACACAGACTCCCGGAGACAAAGAGAAAAGCAAAAGAAAATGACAAGAAGACCCTCCCCCTCACTCAACCCCCTCCTCGGCACTGCGCTCTCCCTCCGGCACCGCCGCCTCCTCCACCAGCATTGCCGCCTCCAGTTGAGCCGCCACGGTCGCCATATTGTCCTCGAAGCATGGTAGGGGCTCGCCCGCATCCACTGCCACGTCCAACCAGGTCCCGGGAGCCACCGCATTACAACGACGATGTCCCGCCAGCACCCTACCAAGTTGCACCATGCCATGGTCGACCTCTGGCGGGGATACTTGCTGCGAGCGGGATAGGCCCTCTTGGAGGGACGCGAACGCTGCGGAAGACGCATCAAGCAGGAGTCGGTGCTCCCGCGCCCAGCCTAAAACATCCCAGGTCAGTTAGTGATGTCGCCGGAGTGGGGGACTACTTACGCATTGCCTCACTCCATCCCGCGGCCACCTCCCTCAGGGCCCAGTCCTGCCCCTGGGTGGCCGACTCCCTCTCAACCCGGAGGGCCCCCACCTCTGCCCGCCATCTCCCCAGCTGTTCGGGCCGGAATGACGCCTGCCGTACCCTCTCCTGCAGACCCCTCACCTCCACAGCCCGGGAGTTCACCACCGTCATCGCCGTTGCCAACTCCCTCCTGGCACCCTCCCGCTCCTCCTGGGCCCTCCGCAACCCCGCCCGCACCTCCTCCAGCTCCCGCCGCACCGCGTCTCGCTCCTCCCAGACCTCTCGCAGCTCCACGTCTCTCCGGGCGATCTCCTCCATCAGGGCCCCCATCTGTTGGCGCATAGCCGCCTCTGCCATCGACACCTCGCGAGTGACCGGAGAAGCGGGGCCCAGAAGCCTGCCCGTCCCGGGGGAGTACATGTGTGGCCCGGGGGGACCCGCCTCGGGGGAGAGGGACCTTTGCAAGCGTTTGGCAGGCCGACCCGCTGGGGGGGATGCCCGCCATTTCCCTGTGCCCACCCCCGGCAGCCTCTGCACCCCACGCGGCGGGCCCACCTTCACCACTACTCCGGACCCTACCCTGCTGCCCCCAGACTCCCGACAGGCCCCCCGCATACGCCCAGACCGCGCCCCGGACTTGGGGACCGCCGCCATTTGCGCCAAAACCCACTCCGCCTCCCAACCCTGCTCCTCCGCTACGCACGCCGCCTTCCACTGCTGCGACACCAAGCACCTCTTGTGACGGGCATGGCAAGCCTCGCACATGGACGAGTCCTGCCGCGACCCCGCCTCCAGAGGCAGGAACACGCAAGGTTCCCCTCGACGAGCACAGAGAGCACACTAAAAACAGCTCCGGGCTCAGAAGGGGGACCCCCGGGCCAAAAGGACCACTCACCGGACTACGCGCCTGACACCACGCCAACGTCGGGGTGCCCCGAACCCGGGCCAATGCCCCCGCTACCTGATTGAGCGTCGCCGCCTCCTGCGGTACCTGCGGGCCAGGAAGGACACCCAAAATGACCCGGGAGACCAGCCGCAGCACTACCCCCTCGGGACGGGGGACCTGCCGGGACGGGCCCGCCCCCAGTTTGCATCGACACCTCTGAAAACCTGGGTTAGTACCGGATACCGGGGGAGCGCCCTACTCACATTGGCGGAGCATCACCGACAGCTCGCGTGCATTGCGGCGCCAATTGAAGGCAGCCCGGCGCACCTTGTATGCCTCCCAGGACGCCACGCGATCATCGTCGGAGGAGGGGGGAGTGGGGGAACCAGAGGGTGAACTGGGCGAGGACATGACAGTATGAAGAACCAACCGTGGTGAACCCCCTTTTATCCCCCCCGGAGCACCTTCTGGATGGCCGCCATACATCTTCGACTTCAATTCCACGAACTTCTGTGCCAGCACTAGCTTTGGGTTCGAATTCCCATGGCACCGCCACCGCGGCCCCCGTCTTGAAGGGTCTCGACGCTGAAGGGGGGGTAATGTCACAACCTGCCATCTCTGGACCTCCATACGCTGCCCCGGCCCTGACACACACCTCCCCCGCACCCCTTGCGCACCTCCGGGACCGCCAACAACCTTCCAACGCTGCACCGGCAACACCCACGGCCATCTCTGAACAGATCCTCGGCCATCACTGAATCCCGGCATCTCGGCCGACACGTCACTCCAAGGCTTCCCTGTCACCGGACACACCTGGACCCCCGGCATCCCAGCCATCACATAACGTTCTGCAACATTCCTCCCGCAAACTGCCGGCATGTCACAATGCCACCTGCTTCTGTGGCGCCGAGGGGCGCCACCATTGCGCAGCATGACTGCCGACCCGCCCGACACAAGCCCGCCGTAACCTGCGCCAGCACGCCCCGACCACTATCACGACCCCGGGGCTGGGAGCCAGTCCGGGGACTTAGCCGGAGGAATCAGATGTCCCGGTCCCGGCTAGAATCCTACCCGGGACTTAGCGGAAGGGCGGTACATAAACCATAGGATAGCATACAAGTCAGGTAGTCTTGATATTAACCGTAGTTCTCCGTATTTCCGTGTCTCTGTCTCTGTCTCTATCTCAATTTCAATCTATTCTCTTGCCTCTCTCTCTCTCGTCTCATCTCTCGTCTCTCATCTCTCGTCTCTCGTCTCCATGCCTCGTTCCGTTCCGTGACTCATTTCTCCTTTCCGTTTCTCTCCTTGTTTCCTTACCTATCTCCCCTGCTCCCGTGCTCCCTTACCCGGAGCACTTTCTACTTCGCGCGCGGCACTACTCGTACCCTGGAGCGTCTGGACTTCCCCCGGACCACTCGTAGCTGTACCCGGAGCTTCCACGAAGCCCCGGACCCGTACTTAGCCTCCCGAGCTCGCCTAGTAAGGACTCGCCAGTATAGCTGAGCCCCCGTCGTCAGCGGGACCTGACAAACATGCCTTGTACAGCTCCCAGGATCAGACATGGTTGTCATTGGAGAAAGGGGGAGTCAAAGAGGAGTCAGAAGAAGACATGAGGGACGGAGGAGTACCCACAGTGAGTCTCCTCCTTTTATCCTCCAGGACAACTTCTGGATGGCTGTCATACAACTTTGACTTCCATTCCAACATCTTCTATGCCAACTCTGACACTAACTTGGATTCAATCCCCATAGCACCACCACTGCAGCTCCTGTCTAAAAGGGTCTCAATGCTAAAAGGAGGGGTAATGCCGTGACCCTGCCAACCCCAGACCCTCATACACTGCTCCAACACTGGCACACACTTCCCCCACCTTCCACACATCCCCAGGACCACCAACAATCCCACAATGCTGCACTGGCAATACCTCAGCCATCTCCAGATAAACCCTTGGCCATCACCAAAACCTGGCACCTCAGCTGCTACATTACCCCAAGGCTTCCATGTCATTGGGTATTGCCAAACCCTGGCATCTCAGCTGCTATGTAACATTCCTCCTGTCCACCCTGTAACATTCCTTCTGCAGGCCACTGGTATGCCACTGGACTCAACACCCATTGTCTGTGGCGTTAGCAGTGCCACCATCATGCATTGCAACTGCCAACCTGCCCTGCACAATGCCACTGCAGCCTGTGCCAGCATAAGCTGACAGATGGCCATGACCCCATGGCTGAGACCTTGCCCCAGGATAGTATATAAGTTGTAGAGTAGCATACAAGCCAGTAGTCTTGATATTGCCTTAGTCTCCACCTTAGTTTTGGTCTAGTTTAGTGTTTCCTCCTCTATCTTGTCTTGTCTCTCATATCTTGTCTCCATGCCTTGTACTTCTGCTCTGTGACTTGTACTTCTGTTCTGTGACCCATATTTCTGTTCTGTATCTTTTCCTCTGCATCTCTAACTCTAGTTCCATATCTTTTCCTCTACTTCTTCATCTTGAGTTCCATATCTCCTACCATTTCCCAGCTTCCTAATCTATCTATTTCTCATCTGCTCTGTACTTGTCTCTATCCTTTCCTGGACTTATTTCTGTTTCTAATCAATCTCATCTTTCCTCTTTGCCTTGATCTCATACTTTAAACTCAACTTCCCAAACTCATGCTCCTCAACTCTGGAGCACTCCTATCATTGCATGTGTCACTACTTTGTAACCCCAGAGCTTCTGGACTTCATACCAGACCCCCATAGCCTCACCAGAGCCTCTGATAAGCCCTGGACTTGTACCATGCCTCCTGAGCTTGCCTAGTAAGGACTTGCCAGTGTAGCTGAGCCCCCGTTGTCAGCGGGACCTGACATACAATACTTGAGAAACATTTGCCCTACCTGATGTTTTTCCTTCTGCATCTTTCCTTGATATAACTGCACATCCAAGCTGTTCTCCTAAGGTAGGGTTTGTAAAGAGTATACCTCTAAGATATCTTTTGTCAAATCCTATATATCCTTTTTGACCAATGTGTTAGATTTTGTTAGGACATACTCCAGGGTTTCTGTTGTCCTGCACAAGCTGCAGGTCTTGATTAAAGAGGGTCAGGGCTTCTCCACCATGTACCTTCCTCTCTGTATGTATGATCTCTTCAGTCATGGGTGGCTCTCTAGGGTCCCACCTAGTCCCTAGTTTATTTAGAACTCCTCTGGGTGTATCCCCACATGGTTTAGGTTCTCACATCCTCCATATCTCATTCTCTTCCAGCTTGTACAGGCACAGTTTACCTCTCACAAAGACCCATCATTGACAGGTTGATCTTGCAATATAGTCAAAAAGATGCTAACACACTGTTGCTGCCAATGGAGCTGGGCCTGGATCTAAGGAAGATGGATTACTCCAAATTTACACAAGACAAACAAGACAATATTGCCAAGATACCTTGTCAGAGACTGGTAGGGGGCTTGATTTGGCTAGTAATATCCTGTCAGCCCAATATACAGCGCTGCCCAACAACTCAGTAGTATTTTGACTTGTACTCTGTCACACACTGGAATACGGCTATACTTGTGGTTCAATACTTGAAGGGCACAAGAGATATTATACTCTGTCTGGGAGGCACATCCCCAATCTCTCTTGCAGGGTTCACGGATTCAGATTGGGCAAATTGCCTGGACACGCGGCAGAGTGTTGGGGGATATGCGTGGTGCCTGGGATCAGAAATGTATCGTGGGCTTTGCAGGAACAAAAAAACAGTAGCAGCGTCATCATGTAAAGCCAAATATATGGCGGCATTCGAGGCAGCGCAAGAATGTGTATGGCTACGAACCCTCCTTCAGTCAATCGGCTACCCTACAGATGACACAACTATCATCATGTGCGATAACAACGCAGCAATAAAGAAGATCTGTTGTTGCACTTACGCGTAAGGCACGTCGACATCAAATACCATTTTGTACGGGAGCGTGTAGCGTCGGGAGAACTTGTTGTACGTTATATTAACACAAAAGACAATATTGCGGGTCTGTTTACAAAACTCCTCCCCTTACCACGATTTTCTTGACTTCGAAGGATTCTGGGCCTATCTTGAGCCACGTTCCGCGCGAGGAGCTAGTTTATGTCACGTACCATATCGAACAACATACTTACAACCCACCTTTAGTACACGTACTTATTCGTGTATAATCTAGGTAGGAATCAGTCGAATATACGAAGACTGAGGTACACGTACTTATTCGTGTATAATCTAGGTCCAAGGTTTCAACACCTTTGGACTCCATGCACGATGTCCATTACGGCGCGGGGCTCATCCTGGTGATCATTTCCGTCTGCGGAGAAAACGGCGGAGATACAGAGACATTACGTCTGTTGAGCACTGCAGCTGACTGCCCATATATATATACTTCGGTTTCAGTATTGACAAACGAAATGAACCGCTATTTTTGGGGCGCAATTTATCATCGGCCCGGATCAGACTCATGTGCAACTCGCTCTGAGATGAGGCATGGACCGCTCTCCATGCAGAGGCAGGTATCTTAAGGTCACTGTGAGAACGAAATGAACCGCTATCTTTGGGGCGCAATTTATCATCGGCCCGGATCAGACTCATGTGCAACTCGCTCTGAGATGAGGCATGGACCGCTCTCCATGCAGAGGCAGGTATCTTAAGGTCATGTGAGAAGTCGTCCGATGCTAACGGGCTATTCAAAGTATGTTCCACCTCCCATCCGCAATTTCAATCTTCCAAATGAGATACTTGATATAAGGACACAGATTCAGGCTGGTCTATATCCTTCAATCTGAGGCAATATGGCGAAACTCGTGCTTGACGTTGCTGTAGTCTCGTTTACATTTGCCCTCTTCATCTATCTCAAGCGACGTAGAAACGGTCGACGTTTACCCCTTCCGCCCGGACCCAAGAAACTCCCGCTGATTGGTAACCTACTGGACATGCCAAAGACTTTTGAGTGGATCACCTACCACAAATGGTGCAAGAAACTTGGTTGATATGCATGGCAGCATATTATTGAATAACCACTGACTTTCATCAAGGCTCCGATATCATCCATCTCGATATCGCAGGCACATCAGTCATCGTCCTCGACAACGCTCAGCTTGCTACAGAACTTTTGGAAAAGAGAGCTTCCATATACTCTGGCAGGTATAGCTGAATCTACAATATCAAATACAAATTTAATCTCGATGTTCCAAAGGGCAAAGTCGGTCATGCTCCAAGAATTAATGGGATGGAGTTTCAACGTCGGTTTTATGCCTTATGGTCAGTTTCGCCTGTGAGCTGCGATGACTCATTTTTTCTGGAAATTCAAATACATCAGGGGAATTCTGGTACGCATCAAGTTCTATCCGCATCAAATTGGTTGGCAAATGAACCTTCTCAGGCGTTATTCTCGACGAATACTACACCAGGAATTCCATCCAAATGCTGTTTTGCGCTTCCAGCCTCATGAACTGAAGGCTACCCATGGCCTTCTTCGTCGCCTTCTGGTGTCATCAGATGATCTGATGGGAGAGCTTCTACAGTCCGTTATCAAAGTAATTCAATGTGCAATGTTTTAATATTCCACTTTAAGGATGGCTGGTGAGACCATCATGTTGATCACATACGGACTCAAGATCGACTCCAAGAACGACCCGTACATAATTACCGCGGAAGAAGGTCTCCATGGGCTACAAACTGCGTGTATGCCAGGTGCATTTCTTGTCGATTCAGTGCCTATCCTTAAACATGTGCCGGACTGGTTTCCGTTTGCCGGGTTCAAGCGCAAAGCGAAATACTGGCGCAAATTTGCTCTCGATATGGTCAACAAGCCCTATGGTGCGGCTAAGTGTAACGTTGTCAGATGTCATTACCAATGAATGGATGTTTCGCTGATTACCAGCAGGGAAGAGATGATCCTCCATCATCATTCCTATCGAACTGTTTGCATAACATGGATAAGTCAATGGATTTGAAATTTCAAGAAGATGTTATAAGATCAACAGCAGGGACGATGTATGCTGGTAAGCTTGCGATGTATCTTGACTTTAACATAGATATTGTCTCTCATCCTGATGCAGCTGGCTCCGACACTGTACGTCGTATTATTCTCAGCTCTCATATTATTCATTCCCGGAAAGACTGTGTCAGCCATTGCATCGTGTATTCTCGGCTTGCTTACCAATCCTGCGGCGCTCAAGAAGGCTCAAGAAGAGATCGACCGTGTTATAGGCCCCGACCACCTTCCGACGTTCAGTGATAAGAACTCTTTACCGTATGTCACCGCGATCACGAATGAGTGTTTAAGGTGGAGAGATGTTACTCCAATTGGTATGAATGACTTTGCATTGAAGCAAGGCCACTCCATTAATCAGAGTCGAATAGCTATACCACACCTACTCGAAGCAGATGACGAATACAAAGGATACTGGCTCCCAAAAGGTTCCAGCGTTGTCCCAAATTGCTGGTGAGCACAATATATAGATTAATTGCTCGTGACGGTCTGATCCTTCCGAACAGGGCTATGCTTCATGATGAAACTATCTATTCCCAGCCATTCAACTTCAATCCCGACCGGTGGATCGCTGACGACGGAAGTTTGAACCTGGATGTGAGGGACCCGACACATGTAGCCTTTGGATTTGGAAGAAGGTAAGGAACACTCAACATTCGACATCTTGATTACACATTCTCATGATGGTTTCAGGGTGTGTCCCGGGCGTTTTATGGCTTACTCAGCTGTGTGGGTTACTTTGGCTTGTATTATCGCCACATATAGTATCGAAAAGGCACGAGACATTGACGGGAATGTCATTGAGCCATCATTTGAGTATCATTCTGCCCTGGTTTGGTAGGTTTCTAAAATATTATACGCATACCCTTCTCCGATTTACTGCCGATTTATAGCAAACCTCTGCCTTTCGAATGTTCCATCACGCCCCGATCAAGGAAAGCCGAAGAATTAATTAAGGAAACAGTTAACGAGGAGTATAATTTGTATTGAACAGTAGATCTGATTTTCGTTGTCAGAAGTCTATTTTCCATTTTTTGAATGAAACGATGCTCTATGTACACATATGTTAGATCGAGCCACAAAAGATGTGATTGATACCCGCTTGATCAGGGTTGGCCTATCTAGCAGTCATGGAAACGAAGCTTATGCTGTGCTACTTCTTTTTTGCCTAGATGATACAGTCGGACTTGTCAAATGCTTCCATCGATGATAAATAGAGCTGAGATGAGACTTTGACGAGAGGCGTATTTGATGCCGCCTCAAAGAGTGTTGTTCGTACCTTTCAGAGAGATATATCCAAATTAATCAGATCATCAAGGTTGACTGTAAGATATTTTCTGTCTTATGAAACGTAGACAGTTCAGCTGTCTGCTCTGTTTATCTACTCAACGTCTCTCTGTCTCTCTGGCATACATCTGCTCTTACAGGTTGTCTCTACCAGAGGAGCTGATATATACATATATGACGCTCAACCGCATATTTGATGTGTTTTCGCTGGCCATCCTTAATTTTCTGGCCACTGACTGCTGTCCGCGCTACTCGGCATACCTATATTCCCTTTTCGCCGTGAGTGTCCGGCGATAATTGTCGAATACTTTCGCCGATTGATTTCATTTTATGTTTAATCTGGTAATCCTTCCCATTTCGTATACGAAGCCCGAGGTCTTCCTGGGTGGGATGGTCTTTATTAATAACGGGGCAAAGGAAGATTCTTACGCCTGAACTATTTAGCGAAAACTCAAATACAGCGATGAATGAAGATGTACATCATAACTGATTTTTACAATTCATGCCAAAGTGTACTATCAGATATTTACCCGGATCTAGTTGAAATGATTGAGTGTGCATCTGAATGGCAACAATCAGTGAATTATGACTGGGAAGGGATCTTGAGGTGGCATGTTATTCCAAATGGGATCAGTATGTAGAAAGATGCTGCAAAATCTTCATATGCAAACAATGGTAGCTAAATCTCCAGACGCAACATGAATGATAGCATATTGTTGCCAATGGCAAAAGCAGGTGGGTAAATACATAGCAGCACAAGGCCATACAATCTATGGTAAAAATATTGCAACAAGATGTACCTTATGTACTGAAAATACATTACAGTTGTCTCTATCATCTTTGGCACAACACTGAAGCTCTTTATTCTTTGTTTGTGTCTGTAATAGGTCTAGGACTCCAGGTTATGGGTCAATTGAGAACAAATCTAAAGGAGCAACTCACTTTCATCATCTGGTTATCCAGATTCTCCTTTGGTGGTGGCTTTTCATGTGAATTCTGTTCATCTAGAGAATCTTTGTCCTCTCTCCATTTGCACTCCTCTATTCAGCCTGCTAATATTGCAATACCTTCATCTTGCTCTTCTTTACTATCCTATCAATTTTGTGTGGATGATTAATTAAATTCTTCCATCCACATATCAAAAACAATCTCATGTTTCCCCTGGTTTTGATGCTGACTCAAACATTTCATCTTGACCTTCATCTTTTAATTTGTCTTAGCATTCAGCACAATGACCATATGTACCTGTTTCTTCCAATCATGTACCACCTTTTTGCAAACCTTTTTAGTCCTTTAAACACTTCACCACATCATGCTTTTGAAAATTATCACAACCATTGCCCTCATCAACATAATAATTCAATAATAATCAACCCACTCCTCATCATATTGAAGTATCTTTTCCTGATACTAAATTATCTTCTCCAGCTACTTTTCTCTTCTTTATTCTTTGTTCCATGGCTATATATGCAAGATTTCAAACATTTGTGATCTACAGAATTCAATGAGTCCCATTGCACCAGCCTCTTGCAGAGTAATATATCATGGCCTCTAATTACAAGTAAAGCACAATATATTACAAGTTGTAAACTACACAAGGCCATGGAAATCTTGTAATATGATGTGCTTACTGATCTGCTCATGCAATTGAAATTCCAAGAAGGCAGAATCAAACCAATGATTTTGTATCCTAACAATGTAATGCACAAGTGAAACACTATAACTGACAGACTAATGTTCCAACTGGAGTTCTCTAACATGGAAAATACATGTACCCACAAAAAAACTATGCATGTGGACACAGGCTTGCATTAAGTGGTTAGGTGATTACATAAGCAAATTCACATTTGAAAAAAAAAGCAAACTTTTACTATACACAAAAACCTTCCTCAGAAATGCCTAAATGAGGTCAACTTAGCTAGCAGGCCAAGCAGCAGTACCAATCCAGCAACTCAACATTTGACTCTGATCTGATACAAGACCTTTTCAAAGCCATTCTGGACCCCAATTATGACCCAGCCAATGACAGTGGTGGATGTGATGCATACAACAGTTATAGTGGGAATGCACTTACAGGAGGTGTGAGTTTCTCCCTCATTGGAGAGGAAGAGGAGGAAGGATATGAGAGCAAGGATGGTTGAGATTCTGAGGAGTCTTTAGATGAAGATTTTGAGAGAGAACAGGCATTACAGAATGTTGAAGAGAGAGACAGGTTCACTAACATTGTGAGTAATTGATCTATTCAACAATGATATTTATAAAACTGACTCTAATTATCCAAAGGCTAAAAAGCTGCACTTATGAGTGCAACTCACATATACCTCAATGTTTAACAGGTTTACAGTTCCTTGATGATGGATCATGGAAAATGGCACAGAGACTTTGTACCAGAGCTACTGAATCAATTTGTGCATTCTTTTGGAAGTCCTGGCACTACATGGATGTTTACTTAAAAGTCTTCTTGCTCTCATTACAATCCCTTCTTATTGAACTTGTTCTAGAAAGGGATTGAATGCTCAACAGGCTGAGTTTTCTGTTTGCAAGTACAGGTCTCACAGACATGTTGGTGCTTGTGTTGTGATGAGTGTTGTTTGACTTTTTAACCAGATACTGAAGCCAATTAGCATCCTCTGCCATATTTTATTTTTATTTTATCCCTCTCATCCCAAAATGGAAATTGATATCAAGGGTTGTATAAGGGTTTCAAGGTCTAAAATTCACATTTGGTCTGACCAAAAACTTCAAACATCAAACCATAAAAAAGAAATGAGATGGCTCAAAAGCCCTTTCAATTCCATGGTCAATTTGTAATCATTTACAAGAAATATCTTGAAATTTGTAGGAGGAGATACATTTGCAACTTTTGGTCTGCCAAGAGGTTGATTTTAGCTGTCTTCCACTGTAATAATGTTGCTGCTTCTGCTGCCACAAATACCTCCTGTCCTTCAATTCAGCGTTTGAATAAAAATTTGCTTGTCAAGAGGTAGATATATGTAGAATAGTTGCAAATCTGCTTGAACTTGTCCCTGGACAAATATGGCTATTTCAGACACTCAACCAATATCTACTCCATTACCTTTTAACAACTAAACTTGATGGAACAAATTACTTGCTGCTACTAATGATAACTCTGATGATATTAACTTGACTGTTTATCTTGTGCCTGAACTTAAGTTGTCAATTCCACTTGATCATGCATTTATGTAGACCTCAGGTTATATAACAAACATTCTTTGTGATTGCAAGCATTTCTAAACTTATAACATCAATGCTGCAGTCCCTGTTGGGACTGCCAAATGTGGCATATTGAAAACACTAGCAGGTAATCAGGCTCATTTCTGTTTACATTTTAATGGAAAGCACATCATTACTCTTGAGAATTGTCTCCATACACTGAGCATCCCAATAAATCTGTTCTCTGTTGGCTCAATGGTTAAACACATTTTCCAACTACTTCTTTTAAAAAGGAATCTATGTTCATATTCCTCCCAATATCTAAAACATTGTTTTAGGAATATGCAATCAAAAAAACTGTCCCATAACTATTTTTTTTCTGTGGTTCTGTTCTTCTGCCACAAGCATCAGTTACAGTAATATCCTTCTCTGCTCTAGTGCCATTCTCATTCCCAAGAATGAATGAATGTCACACTGGCCATTTGGCACTCACATTTTAGTCATCTAAGTGATACCACACACGTTTCTGACAAAGAACTATGCCACTGAAGTTTAGTATGATAGTTCATTTTACTGATGACCATTGTATCCCATGCATAACTGGGCAAGAGACCAGCCTTGGCTGTATGTGATTCCTTACACATGAGTTCATGTGGACCTTTGCCTCTAATGTTTGCAAATAGTCAGACCAGCCATTCTCAGTCAATACTCACTACTCCAATTTTGGCAGTTCTATACTAATATTCTTCTAAAACTAAGCAACTAAATATCCTAAGTGTACTGAAGCCAGCTGTGAGCTTAAATCTGACAAAAGAGGTTATATTGTTTCGTCATACAGTGCAAAGGAGTTTGTATTGAACAAACTTCATGACTATTCTGTGTCTCATAGAACTACTTATCAGAAAACAGCAGTATATACTCATCAGCAAAATGAAAAAGCTGAATGGACATAGTTGGGTTTACCTTTGTCATTTCTTTGATGGATGCTATTTCAATGGCTCAATATATTCAGAATCATCTTCTAACATTGACACTTCCATCTTTGACAACACCCTATAAGAATGCAAAGTCTAATCTCTTGCATCTTTGTGGATCATCTTCTAACATTGACACTTCCATTGTTGACAGCACCCTATAAGATGATAGAGAATGTAAAATCTAATCTCTTGCAACTTTGTGGATGGGGTTCCCAATGTTATGTTCTTCACCCAAATGAAATATGTGGTCAAAGTTCTGTCCAGCACTTTGAAGCCATCTATGTAGGATATGATTAAGACTGCATTTGATGAATCAGTTTTCAGCTGTCTCCATCTCCATAATATTTATCATCCATCACATATTTCACCATCATTCCTTCCTAATAGTTAACCTTCTTCCTCAAATTGTCCTTTTTCACCCACATGTCTGTATTGTGGGCTTGCCGACAGTATAAACAGAAAGTATCGATTCATTCAAGTCCTTGCCATTGGAGGACAGACTTACGAACAGAAGGAGTAATTCGGGACAGAATACAAAGTCAAGCAAGCAGAAATTATATGCACAGGAATAAGTTTTGTCTACAGCGGTTTCATCTGGCGTCTGGCTTCACTTGACCACTTGAAGAAATCACACCTCCACTTTGGGTCAACATCTTCTCTACGCCTTTCAGCGCGACCTTTATCATAACCTGGCCCAACCGGTCTACGAATTCAATGTTTGGATAACGTCTCATGCGAACAGGTAGTTAAACTTACCGTGAACAGATGAAGAATTTTTTACCCTTATTTGGCCCAGGTTTAGTTACCGTTAGCTCCTTAGCCGCTTCTCCATGGACTATGCACTTGGGAGGTTGAACAGGAGCCATGATGCTTGACCAGGCTTGCTTTGCATTGATAGAAGTCATACTTTGTTGACTTAATAATGGTGTTTGCGCTTCAGCTTGAGATAGCGATGCAAGACAGTAATCTGCGTCAACGTCGACATTCACATCATCCGTATGAATGATAGAGGCGGCGCCAGAAGCTTGAATAATCTCGTTATTCATAGACTGAGGCACTGGCTTTGATGATGTAGTCGTAGGAGACGTAGACGGACCTCGAGGCTCTGCAAAGTACGAAGCTAGAGTTGCCTGCCCAGTTCTTTCGCGAAACTGAGTCCGTTTTTGTTTTTTCGAGGATTTACGAGATAGAGTGTCAGTTGTCAATTTGCGCTTGACATTTGTCGACGAACTTGAGGATTGCGGAGGTAGAGAGGCAGGACTTGAAAGTGGTATTGACGAAGTGGGAGTATTGAGAATTTCGCTAGAAGAGGGGTCTGAAGAGAGCGATAGTGTCTCAGAAGTGATAGGTGTAGACTCAAGTACCACAGCTACATTGCCAAATCCTTCGGTAGTTTTGCCTTTGGATGCACTTCCAAAAAAGTGCTTGAGCAGTCTTTGTTTTCCTGAATATTCATCCCAGAATTTTGAAGCGATCCTTGGAGGCTCCCTAAGTCCATCCTTCTTATAACCCATCGCGTCCTGGAGTTGAGTTGTCGCTCCAGTTGCATCCACAATCTCGTCATGAAGGTCGACATAGACCGGACAATGGTCACTGCCTTTGAAATGAGGCTGAATATCAGCACCTTTAACCCAGGGGAGAAGACCAGGAGTAATCATGATATAGTCTATGCGAGTACCGTAGTTAGAATCGCGAGCGGAAATTTTGGTGTTCCAACCTGGGTCACAAAAATGGTCAGACCGAGCAAAAGGGACATGAATAGAATCAACGGACAGGTATACATGCCCTTCCTATCTGGCCAAAGGCGTCTGGTTATGTCAACCATATGACCACCAGTCCCATCTTTAGACATCATAAAGTCCCTCATCCATCTCCTGGAATCCTTCCCCCAGAACCCTTCTTCTCCTACCAGACCTTCAGTCAGCCCCTTAGCAACCATGAGCGGACCCTCACAATGATCTATTACGGCAGCACACGCGTTCAGGTCTCCAACAACCATCACTTCTCTTCCTTCCACCTCGACGAGACCCTTGACGCGCGCCTCAAGCACCGTATGGAAGTCCGCCTTGTATTTGTTTCGTTCATCTGTGCCGTTACCGTCGTTAGGACAGTAAACATTGATGAGGACGAACAGGCCAAAGTCAAGGACAAGCGTTCTCCCTTCACTGTCAAGGCCCTTATAATCAATGTCGTCATCGTTGCCCTCGAGGACGCGTTGAGGGTACCCTTCCGCGGTAGATACACGCTCTTCTTTCCTCAGAGGAAGCTTAGGCTGTATGATGCTGCATAGACCCTCTTCTGCCTTGAGGGGCGTCGCAGAAATTGTGCGGACGTACGTGCTGACCCCGGAATATCCGATCTTTTTAACAGGAAATGAGAAAAAAGCATGGTATGATGGTGGAGCCGCGACATCCTTCGAAAGGCCCGTACGAGAAGATTTGACTTCTGCTAAAGATAATCAGAGAACGACATCGGAATGCAGATCAGCTCACCCTGAAAACACAGAACATCAGCCTCTAGGGCATCCAGGATATCCGTGAAAGTTGTCATCTTGTTCCACCTGAAGTGTTGCGTTAGATCATTAGAAGGAAATCCCACCAACTACTCACGGGTGATACTGAGGTAATGTCCTGACTCCATTCTACTCAGAATGATTGAATTTTGTATTACTTATGTTGCACCGTGAAGTTGACATACAATGTTCCACGTGAGAATCCGCATATTTGCATCGCGGTATATTTTGATTCAACTGTTCTAGCTGTGACGTGCAACGACGACAACGAGGAACTTCTTGAGTTGACAATAAGGGCAGCGAGAATATAAGAAAAAAGAGGGAGTTGTCGAAGTATTAAGAAAAGGAGAACCATATGAACCATCTAACAGATGACGACGGAAAGTCAGTGAGCACGTGACCAGTTAGAATAACCCCGAACAGTTTTCACTACCGGCAATCACTGCTGGTGCTAGAATCTGTCTTCGAGAGAAAAAAGGCCAAAGAAATGTGTCATGCCATTTTCAATAGGTCTATTTCTTATAGAAAAAGGCTTTAGAAAATGTCTCTTTTTGTGATGAAAAGTGGCAAAAGAAATAACATAACTCATTTCTTTAGCCCTTTTTCTATTGGAAAAAGATTCTATTTCCAGAATTGAATGGAAACTGTTTCAAAGAGAAAAAGAGTCAAAGAAATGTGTTATGCTAATTTTTTCCCCTTTTCATGGTGGAAAAACATCTTTCACTGTCTAAACACTTTTTCTATAAGAAATAGACCTATTTCAAATGGCATGACACATTTCTTTGTCCATTTTTCTCTTGGAAACAGATTTCAGCACCAGCAGTGTTATACACTTCCTAAGAGTAAGTCTTCTGTTGACCTAGATACATGTCAATATGGAACTATTTTCTTAATATAGAAAATGAATACATATTAGAACTTTTATTTTACTCTCTCCCACTTCAACAGTAACTGAGGAGCAAGTGTCTGTCTTACTGTACATCATTAGATATATGACTGATGATCATATAAATCATTTACTGTTATGTAGGTATGATCAATCATAGTTGCTCTCTCCCACTTGGACAGTAACTGAAGAGTCATTTCTGTTAAGTAGGCCTTTATTTTTGGTCTGACAAGTTATAGGCATCTTTTCTTGGATTGCTTGAATCAACTGAGTTGCCAAAGACAACTACTTCTCTCATTCCTTAAAACTATCTTGCTACAGTCTTTTTTGGTGTGCATACATCTTTCTATGGGTTGAATGTTGGCCATTGTGTTTTTCCTTCATTACTTTGACTGTTATTATGGTGGTCCCTTCTTCTTCTCATGCTTGCACTCATCTACAACCTATACCACCATCTTTACACTCCAGATCATGGGCTGCTTTGCCAGACCATACTCCTCCTCTACCAGTGCCACTTCAACCACTACCCACATCTCCTTTTTCCTGGTCATACCATTACCTTCCTAATAATTTTTTCCCTTATTCTTTGGGCAGTGCATATACGTCTCTCTGGTCATTGCTTGTATAATGCAACAGCTACTTTGAATTACAACTCCAATCTTCAATCTTACTTGCATCCTTATCCTGCTTGTGCTCATATTCCTCTTTCTAGTGCTTAGTCTTGCTCTAATTTTAAACCTCCCTCCTTCTTGGCACTATTCTTAAAGTTTTCTTGTCAGTTGCCACTAAGATTTTTAACTCCCTGCCTCCTGGCTCAAGGTGGTTCATATCATTTTCTGGTGCACCATGGCTCATGATCTTATGGATTTCTTCCAGAGATGCTTCAGCATGAACATGTTATGTCAGCTCAGGCACCTGAAAGACTTGGTTTTTAATGTGGTGTGTATACTAAATGTAATTTCTACTTTTGTTCAAGCCTGACACATTGCTGTGAATTAACTTGCATGGACTCTCTGGGACTTTACTCCTTTTGAGAATATTTCAGCATTTCATAAATGGGATGCTTGACAGACTTTTAATTATTCCTATGGGGAGGTTTGGCACTTCCTGAGACAGTAACCTAAATGGCACTTTTGACTTCCACTCTCTTGCCAACACTATTTTTGATTGATGAATAGTGCTTAATGAAGACAAAGCTAGGGTTCCTGTATGGTGCTTAATGAAGGCAAACAAGAGTTAGACTTAATGACACCACTAAGCCTAGAGATGAGAGAGAGAAGGCAACTAGACTGGGTAAACTCAAATCAGCCGGCAGCAAAGTGAGAGCAAAAAGAGATCTGAAGCATGGTCTGAAGTGAGGACTAGACTCTGGTACAATTCAACAATAATTAGCTACTGACAGGGCAGTATTTATAGGTACATAAGGTAACAAAAGGGGAAACCAGTAAGAGATAGTAAACATAGCAGTTACATGTGATAATGCATGATGGAGGCCACTATTGAATACAAAAAATCATAAGTAACTTGTGAAAATTGTAAGTAGATTGGAAAGGAAAATTGTAAGTAAAAAAAAGAGAAGGAAAATAAATTTATGATTAGTGGGCCATTGGTAATGTGGTTACAATTGATTGTTGGCCACTGGTTGGGGGCTGTAGAGGGGGCTGGATTGTCCAAGGTCAGCTCAGTCGTTAAGACAATTGTTAGTAATGGTCAGTGTCGTTAGCGGTTGGTCAGTAGTGGTCATGTATCCATGTCATGTGCTTTGTTTGTTTTATCAATGTCAAGCAGCCAGCACTGACTGGGTTGTATCATCTCCCCTTGACTGAAAAACTGACTGTCCCCAGTCAAAAGAAAATTGTTGGAGTCTTGTGATTGTTAATTGTGGTTTATGTGGGGAGTCTTGGTCCATGCACCATACTAAAAACTACAAAAGAATCCCAGCAACTTTCTGGACTTCATTATCTTAGCACTTCCAAATGTCAACGCCTGGCTTCTTTGACTACACAACCACCTTTGCACATTTTGTGGCTGCACAAGATTTCCTTGAAAAGGTGCCCAAGGTGCTTGTGATGGGGCACATGCTTCTCACAATGAATCCACAAGCAGCAACTATGTCAATTTTTTCAATGTACCTGCACTGGTTTTAGTTGGCCAGTGGGAGCAGCATCACATGGTTGGAGCAGGAGGCAGTAAGGGAGAAGTGCCAGACATGATATGCCCAGTACAAGGAGGAGGCCTGGATGAGGCCTTTTGACAAACATTTTGTAAGTGCTTCATTTGTTATCAGTCATTTGGTATGCTAACAATGGCATTAAGAGTGCAATGCCAGCTGGCAAGATGGAGGTCAAAGATGTGATAGAGATGCCAATGATGGTAAGCATTAACAATGTTGCTAAGGACTCTAGCAGTGTTGTTAAGGTATTCCTAGTTATTTGAAGAACTATCCTTTGACAACTAGTTTTTCTTTCAGCACCCCATCAAAGAGCTGTTAGCATTGGCAAGCAAGAAGACAAGGGAGGACCAAGGAGAGGAGTCAAGTTGGCAAGGCAAGGCTCCTGGCAGCGCTGGAGTGGAGTTGCCAGTGCTGCCAAGAAATCCTGAGACTCCAAAACATGGGACCAAAACAAGGACAAGAACAATGACAATTCCAAAGGTGAGTTTAACAGTTGCTTGTTATTTACTGGTCAATTGTTAATGTAATCTGCTAGCAACAGTTGCTGAAGGGCAAGGAGAAGGCAGACAAAGATGGCAATGACAAGGTGATGGTGGGTCACTGTTTGGCATGAGTATGGCCCCATGCTAACAAATTGTCTAAACTGCAACCCAGAAAGGCAAGGGCAAGAAGAGAGCGGTGCTTAGCAATGATGAGAGGGATGAAGAGGTATGGTGCTTTGCATTGTTAACAGTTTTTGCTAACAGTCTTTGCTAGGAGTTCATGGCTCCTGGGTCATTTGACAACTGGAAGCTCAAGAGGCTGCTGAAGAAGCACCTACTTTTGATGGTGCTGGATGTGGGTCTGGGGGTGGGTGTTAGAATCTTATTCTTCTGTACCTAAGAATAACGGTAATTTTATTCCTCAGTCTCGTACAAGTGACTCAGAAGTATCTGTACCTAAGAATAACGGTAAGTTTATTCTAAGGTATTCATCAGTATGCGGAAGGTGAGTGAGTATTATGATTTACACACCCTCAGTCTCGTACAAGTGACTGAGGGTTGTTTTCGTATATGTCCTGTATATATAAGTCCATAGTAACAAGGGGTGATGGCCACTAATTAGTGGCCATTAATGAAACATGAGGCATGTGGCGTTAATGAGTGGCCATTAATGCAATTATGCGTGATAGCGATGATGTCATAGTTGATGGTGCTTTGATTCGGCATTCTAACACTCCTCCTCACCACATACTTCGACGGTTTGTTGCTCCTCCTCCTCGCACGGCGTGTGTATAGCTTATTGAAGTCCAAGCAGAGCACGGAGTCGAGTGAACAGGGGGGCAGCTAGGGCTTTTGTGAAGAGGTCGGCGATATTGTATTTAGTATTGATATATTGTATCGTTATATCGCCTGCTTGGACGCGTTCACGCAGGAAGTGGTATTTAATGTCGACTGTGCCGTGTGTCCAGGCAGTTGGCCCAGTCAGAGTTGGTGAAGCCAGTGAGGCTGACGGGCTCACTCTTCCCTCCTAGGACAAGTTTCATCAGCCGTGTACCCTTCAAATATCTGACAAGTCAAGTGGCTGCTTTCCAGTGTACGCTAGTGTAAGAGTCGACATACTGGGTCAACTGCTGTACTGTGTAAGTGATGTCTGGCCTCGTGGATATTGCAACGTATAATAGGCAGCCGACAAGGGATCTATAGGGCATCTTTGCGATAGCATTGAGTTCCTCGCGCGAGAGAGTGGACCTGTCAATTCTTCTGAGTTTGAGACCGGGCTCCATGGGAAGTGACAGTGGTGAGGCATCCGATTGTCCAAACTGGGAAATGATCTTGTCAATTAGTGCGGTTTGTGACAGTTTCACTGTCTGGTTGTCGCGGTTCCACTCAATCGCAATGCCAACAACAAAACGGGGAAGGCCAAGGTCCGAGATACTCCATACTGATTGTAGCTGTTCCTTGAACTGTTCATTCTCAGATTTGGTGCTCGCAATCAAGAGAAAGTCATCCACATGTACTGCAGCTATCACTGTACCTGTGTCCGTCTTACGGTAATAGACACATGATTCACAAGATAGCCTAGTGAATCCCCAAGAGACCATGTTGTTGTTCAATGTGTGGTTCCATATTCAGCCTGCCTGTTTCATGCCGTATAGACCGCGCTGTATGCACCATACCCACTCCTCCTTTCCAGGTTCCTCGAAACCTTCAGGTTGTGCCATGTATTGAATCTCCTCCTCAGGAAGAAGTCCATAGAGGAACGCGGTTTTGACGTCAATTTGAGTAGCATCCCAGTTCTGTGCTGCGGCTAGGTGCAGGAGTATGTGCCAGGATTCCATGCGTGCAGTCGGTGAGGTTGTTCTTGTGTAATCCTGTCCATATACCTGCTCGTATCCCTTGAACACCAAACAAACCTTGAACCCCACTGCTTTTCCATTTTCATCGCGCTTGACTTTGAATATCGGTCTGCCTTTCCTAACCTTGTGACCCATCGGGACGTGATCTCGCGGTACAAGCTTGTAAACACCCATTTCTTTAAGAGATCGTAGTTCGTCGCGGTAACCTGCCTCCCACTCCTTGGCATGGACGGATTCCATTGCTTCACGCCATGTCCGGGGTTCATCCCCAAGGTTGATTGAAGCTGGATTGCCAAGGGATTCTGCGACTGCCAATAGGTGTTCAATTGCCTCAAATGATGCTGAGTTAGCAGTATCTGGGGAAGGGCTTTCATCCGTATGCTCTGTGTTGGCATCCAGGGGTGCGTGAGCTGAGTTCTGAGTCACCGAGTTGTCTTGATGCCTTTCAGCCCTCAAAGCTCGAGCCCGATCAGTGGCATTACGTGATTCCTGGATGGCAGCTTCAGTTCTAGTGACAGGTGGATCGTTAGGCCTAGCCTTGACAGTGGGAATAGGTATTCGGTTCGATCGTCGAGGCATGTTCTGTTGAGGCGGCTCAACTAGTGGCACTGCCTCGTTGTCTGACAAGGGAACAGACGTTGGATCTACAGGGTCGTCGTCATCATGAGTGTTGAATGGGGTATCCACAGAAGTCTCTTTGACCCCAATGATTGACGTTGGATCTTCCGTCGTCGCGGGTGCTACAGGCACCAAACTCTTAATCAGTGCTGGGGTCGGTGGTGTATTGTGACGCTCAATGAATTGGACATGGTATGTTTCATAGACCTTCTGAGTCCTCGGGTCATAGCATCTGTATGCCTTTGAGTTCTGTGTGTACCCAATGAGGATGCATTCTATTGATCGTGCGTTGATTTTCGGATTGTGTTGATTCAGGATGAGAACAAAAGCACGACATCCAATTTCCCGCATGTATGTGTAGTCAGGTGAGTGTTTGTACCATAGTTCAAAAGGAGTCTTGCCATTTAGCGACTTGGTGGCTGTTTTTGTGTGTAGATGTGTGGCAGTTAAGTAGAATTCGTCCCATAGTGATTCAGGGCACTTAGCAGCAATCCTCATTGTCCGGGCTTTTCCCTGAAGTGTTCTGTGCATTCGCTCCACCCGTCCCATATGTTCAGAGGTGTAAGGTGCTGCGTACTCTCGGTGAGTTCCTATTGATGCTATCCATGCCTCCATTTGATGGCTTTTGAGCTCGCTGTCATGACCTGTATGATAAGTTTCAACCTTTTGTCCCGTCTCATGTTCCCTTGCTTTTTGCCATATCTGGAGTGCTGTGAACGCATCGCTTTTCAACTTCAGGGGGATTGACCATGGCATGTTTGTGTAGTCGTCAACAAGGTCCATAATATATTTGTTTCCAGTACGTGACTGTACACTCATTGGTCCAGCTAAGTCTATCCAGATTATCTGCAACCTTCGCGTTGCCCTACGCCCTTCCTCCCGCACCTTGTGCACTGGTGTTCTCGTCTGTTTGCCAAAGATACAGACGTCACATTTAGGCTGCGCAGGGAGGGGAATGGAGGGCGTACCTGGGAGCAAGCCAGATCGGGCCATTGTGGCGACGACTTGATAGTTTGCATGTCCTAGGCGCCAATGCCAGGTATCCAGGCTGATGGGACTTCGTGTTGCTGTTAGGGCATGCTCCGTGAAGGTGGATTGTAGCTCAAGGGTGTATAGTCGTCGTCCTGGGATGAGAGGGCCTGCTGCAAGTAGGACTCCACTGTTCCCATCAAGTATAGTTACTCCAGTTCGACTGAACGTAATCACGGCATTCATTCCTATGGTCAGAGCTGATATTGAGATGAGTCGGACAGTTGAGTTGGGGATGTAGAGGGCATTCTCCAAGTATATTTTGGTTTGGTTTTGGACCTGTAATCTGATTTGTCCTATGCCTACAGCCTCAATTGAGGTTCCTCCGACCCCCTTGACTGCCCGTGGGGGTATAGCTTTTAATGTGACAAAATCAGATGCACATGGGGAGATGTGCACCGTCGCACCAGAGTCCATGTAGAATGGTTTTTCCGTTAACGGAGATGAGTTGAGTGTTACTGGAGGGGTTTGATGGTAATACACTTGTCGTTGCCAGGATGGTCTCGTAGTCAGGTATTGCTGGGATCGTGTGGGTGTTCCAATTGACACTCACTCTGGGCTCACAGTCAGCTGGTTCGGGTTCGTCGTCCATGGCCATGAATCCCTGGTACTCGAAGTAATCTGTGGTGCTGATATTTGTGGAGTTGGCAATGCCGGCGAATTCAGTTTGCTCTAGTTGTATCTTCTGAAGGTGCATCGTATCAACAATGTAAGCCTGGCCATCAAGGCCTTTAACAGCGATGCCATTTTTGATGAGGTTGGCTGATGAGTTCGCCCCTCTTTCCTTTCTTTCTCCTCCTCATGCGGCTTTCCATGTGGCCTTGGACTCATTGATGGTCTTCCCAGCCATTCCTCCTCCCGGTTTGATACACCATTCCTTTGTGTGGCCCCGGCAGGAATGTCCAAGGGCGTGACACACACTGCAGCATGAGAAACCGGGCCCGTGATTGTGGCCGCCTTTTGAGCTGTGGGCAGCAAGCGCAGCTTCGCTGGCAGGGGGCCGAGTGAGAGTAGCGAGGCTGTCAACAGTCTGAAACAGTTTGCGGATCTGAGAGGAGGTGTACGGAATTGCTGTCGTTGAGTCCGCGAGGCTGCGAGACACCTGTGTCTGAATGGATTCAAAAGATTTGTCATTGATGCAGTTCAGAAGGGCAATACACTTCAGCAAGTCCTTATCAATGATACCAATAGCAAAGGCGCGATCAATCAGCTCGCAGATTTTTCTGGCGGTAGTGTCAATAGGCTCCGCAACCGGAGCATATGTCAAGAGTGCCTCCCGGATAAGGGCAACCTGCTTGACAGGCCCTTCGCGGTGTGCGCGTGCCTTCAGAGCGTCATAGCACTCCTTGGCTGTACCATCAGTGTCCAGTCCCTCCTGCTCAGATTCGGAGATTGCTGCCCGGATAACGCCAATAATGAGGTCGTTGTTGGATAGCCAGTTTGCATATGCATTGGGTTCTGAACTGGGGTTGGGACTGGTGATCAGCCTTGACGGATTCTTCTCAGATGCAAATATGTATCTGTCGAGCCCGCTCTGCTGAAGAAAAATCTCGAGTTTCGTGGACCACTTGGTGAATTCACCAGTTGTGCGGTCGAAAGGGGTTTCTGAGGATGGCCAGTGAGCATTAAGCTTGGCTGGTCGAATGCGGGGGTGGGTAGCGTCATTGGACATTGTGATGATAGGGGAGACTAGGGGGAGGTAGATCCAATAGCTCTGGGCACAAGGTCAGATTTAGGCGAAAAAAAAAAATGTAGTGGATGGTTGGCGTGATCGGTGTCTCAAGGTTCGAGAGTGCCAAAGTAGCGATACGTGAGGAGTAGACGAGTCGTCCGTACGCAAGGTTAAGATTCTTGTGATTCGGCGGAATGACTATGCGAGTGTAGCGTCCGCTCAGCAATAACCCATAACCTGTTAGAATCTTATTCTTCTGTACCTAAGAATAACGGTAAGTTTATTCCTCAGTCTCGTACAAGTGACTCAGAAGTATCTGTACCTAAGAATAACGGTAAGTTTATTCTAAGGTATTCATCAGTATGCGGAAGGTGAGTGAGTATTATGATTTACACACCCTCAGTCTCGTACAAGTGACTGAGGGTTGTTTTCGTATATGTCCTGTATATATAAGTCCATAGTAACAAGGGGTGATGGCCACTAATTAGTGGCCATTAATGAAACATGAGGCATGTGGCGTTAATGAGTGGCCATTAATGCAATTATGCGTGATAGCAATGACGTCGTAGTTGATGGTGCTTTGATTCGGCATTCTAACAGTGGGGGAAAGAGTTGGGAGGAAGGAGAGGAAGCTAGCAGCCCTGGCCACTACTATGAAAGGGTTGGTGTGGTAAGTAGTAACTTCCTTTGTAATGGCTGCCTTTGCTAACAGTAACAATAGTGCAATGGCTGCTGTGCCATTAACAATCCCAAAGAGTGCTGGTATCCTACTGGCACCTTTTCCTGTTACTGGTGCAATGAGGCAAGCAAGGG
The DNA here is from genome assembly GCA_003313055.1 of Termitomyces sp. MG145. Lineage (NCBI taxonomy): Eukaryota > Fungi > Basidiomycota > Agaricomycetes > Agaricales > Lyophyllaceae > Termitomyces > Termitomyces sp. MG145. Next base: position 27,878 of record QGOB01000173.1, read on the forward strand.
GTGCTCAGCACATGGCTATTTGTCATGGAGTTGCTGTGGGGGTCACCAAGGAGAAGAAGGCAGGGGATGCAGCTTTGGTGAAGGGCTGCTTGGTGGTATCTGGAGGGGCAGCATGAGCTCAACATGGGTGGTAAGGCCATTGCAGTGAAGAAGGCAATGTTAAGCCTGCCAACACTTCAGGAAGGAGGCAGCATGAAAGGAGAGCAAGAAGGGAAGGGAGCAACTCATATTTGCTTGGTGGTGAAATCTAGCAATGATGAGGTACCAACACCCAGGAAGGGGGCTAAGCAGTGCTGAGTGGAGTCTGGTGACAAAAGGGCCACTGAGGGATTGCAAGAGGCAACCTCTTCCAGAGGAGAGCTGCAGTGGAAACAGCCATTGAGAGGAGTCTGGGTGGTGTTGAGGTGTCAGAGGAGGCAGGGCCAGTAGCAGGGCCCAGCAGCAGTTGGTAAGTGATTGTCTTCATTTGTTTCAAGCTGCGGCTAACAGTAGGCTTTGCTTAATGACAGACCAGTAGAAATGGAGATGCCTGAGGTGGCAATGGGCAACAAAACTGGAGTCCCAGAGGCAAGGGGTAAGAGTTTCCTTGCCTGCAGTGGATTGCTAGTGCTAACAACTTTTTCACTAGCTGACAGATTTTGGCACTCCTCCTTGCATGACAATGGAGAATGAAAAGATCTTATGGCTTGACAACAACCTACTAGTTCTGTTACCATTTGATCCTCAGAGGGACTTGGAGCAATATAGTGTGAGAGTGGTGGAGATCCATTGTTTGATGAACATGGAGTTAACAGTGGTGGAGAATGACCTGCAGGCAGTGCGGGCAATGATTTTGTGCCAGTCTGTTGATGACTTTGATTTTTGTACTAGTTCCCCTGATCTGGGGCATGCATAGAAGCAGCAAGACATCAAAGTAGCAAACAACAAGTGGTTGTAGTCACCTGATTGTCTTGCCAAATTTACAAATTCTTCCAGATGACAGGGTCATAGCAGTTGTTTTCTTCTTATAGGATTGGCTTGAATTTCCTTTGATCCTCAAATCATAGCTTGGACCAAAGGATGTGCTCTGTTCTTGTCAAAGTCTGGGTAGATGTCTCTAATGAAATGTCAAATGCCAGAAAGATATTTTGGTCCTGATGCAATAAATTTTGACATGAATGCAATGTAGCAAGCAAGTGTCTGTGGTGTTAGGTCAATAGAAATGTTGTGGTTTATACAAAAATTAATGTAGTTGCAAGCTCCTGTTGTGTAACAGTTTGCTGTTGATTTTTCTATTGCATTAACTTGAAGATGAAGTGTAAGAGCATTGAGGTCCTTTAACCTCATAGGAGGGCAGACCACTGATGATGGCAATCCACCTAACACACTCAAAAGCACTCTCTCCATTGCATCAGCAGTAGATCTTGAGGAGGCTCAAATTTTCAGATATAGTCAGCTGGGAGTTTTCATTGATACTCATTGAGGAGAAGATGTGATAACAAATCGGCTCTAATATTGTCCTTTCCAGCAATGTGACACACTCTGAGGTTGATCCCTGTTTGAATGATGATGCCAGCCACAGCACAAACAACAGAATTATGAAGAGATTCTGACACACCTACTGTGTTGAGTACTGCAACTGAATCTAGACTGTCAGTGAAGACAAGAAGTCAGCATGGAGGATGAGAAAACAATGCTACATAGTGAACAGCTGACAGAATGGCTAAAAGTTCAAGGAAGAAGATGTTGATCTTGACAGATAAAACATGATGAGTAATCTGATAAACAAATCCATTCCCAGCATATACAAAAGACATCCCCAGTTTTAGACTGGTGTCAGTCCAAATGACCATATTGGCTGATGTGTCTTCCCAATGAGTAGCATCTACAAAACATACTCCAATTGCTTTTGGTATGATTTCAAGCAGCCATTCCAAGTCAGAGACCACTTCCCTGTTGAGGAAGATGCCAGCATGCATTGTGCTTTTACCTGCCATCTTACAATACATCTCTGTGAGGGCCAGACAACCCTATGGAAGAACCTTCAACATCCAGTTCAGATGACCAGTCAACCTTTGCCATGAATGAAGTGATGGGTGTTGTATTGGAGTTTCAATGAAGGCCTTGACTTTTGATGAAATATCTGTGATAGAGTCTTTAGTGAGGGTAATTGATCCTGCATTAATGTTGACCCAGAATTCAATGATCTTCAGGTTTTCACAAAACTCCTGTTTTTCCTCCTCCCATGGACAACCTATTGCATCCCAAAAAATAAGGAGCTGGACTTGTTGCTTTGGTGATGCTTTGTCCCATGAAAAAAAGTCATCCATGAAGACATGAAGGTCAGTTATTGCCAATTTTTTGATTCCCAACCAGCACATAAGGCCAGATACTGCGCACCAGCAGTGCAGTGAGGCCCAAATACCAAAAATCAGACAGTGTACTATGTACCATATCCCTCCAACATCTACCACTTGATGCAGTTGCCACAGTGGATGAGCTGGAAGGTTCAAGAAGGCACTAGCAACATCTGACTTCCATGATACTAGAATGTTGTCCAGAAATTTCTTCTTAGCATTGTAAAGTGTTTGGCTGAATGTGTGCATGTCATTGTATTTTACTTTAGCTTCACTTTTAGGAATGCCATCATTGAGCCCTGATGCTGAGTGGTCTGCAACAACACAAGCTTTGTTCTTTTGCCATACCACAAACAAAGGAGATGCTTTCATGCCTGGTAGAAGATCCTTTAAGTCTGTTGCCTCAGACCACCAACCTGCTCTGATCTTTTTATCTTTAAAAGCTTGTATTGCCTCAAGATCCTGATCAGATGTGGCATAATTGTGAAGCCATTCCTCATCATCAGGTGGCCAGTTGCCTCCATCAAAAGGCCAGAATCCTTTGCAAAGTCCTCTCATAACTGATTTTACAAAAGGTTGATTCAGATGGTCCCACAACATGTTCTTGAATTTATCAACATTGAATGGCATCTCAACTCTGATATTCTTCTTCATTGCATTAAGAGTGGCTTGTAATACAGGGTTATTGGCAAGGTGGGTTGGTGGTGAAGGCAGAGGAGGAGCAATCTTGGTCTCTATAGCCAAAGGTGACACAAGTGAGGAATGAGAATCATTGTGCCATACAAATCCCCATCAATATTTCAGATCAATGCTGTCATCTAAGTCTAGCTTCCTTTTGGTGCTCAATGATTTTAAGGACTGAGGTTCTCAGGACCATGATTCATTGACCTTTGGAGTTAGTGTTATTATTTCCTCAATACTGCTGATGCCTGAACTTGAGCTTTGCAAGGCACTCTTCATTGTCTTTAGCTTTATGTTTACCATGGCATTCACTACAGAAGTTGTGCCTATGGCTGTTTGGACAAGGATTGGCCATACAATAGCCCAAATTCCAGTTTGGACAAATTGTAGTTTCTCACTTCTTCTGAGTGCCCTCCTGAGAAAATGAACCAGTTCTCTTGGTCCCAGAATGAACCAAAGAAAAAAGTTGTGCAAGGAAAGGAATATGTAGTTTGTTATCCTTGTCCAACCTAAATTGGTTCCAAGCATATTGATCCCTAGTATCTGCATCAAAATGTATTGCAACAGAAGCTCCATTTGGTATAGACCAGCAGAAGTCAACAATCCTGCTCCTATAAGCCTGCAGCTTCTCTTTACAGTGAGGGTAGAAGAGTAAACCTGCTGCCATCCATGCATCAAACATTTGAGTCCAATCCAATTCAGAACAAACAGCATGCTTCATTGTAGCATGATCTTTCCTAACCAAAGAGAAGCCTCTGTCAAAGGCTTTTGGTTTGTCATGATGATCATATCCTTTCTCAAAGCTTCTCAAAGTCAACGTAGTGATCAAGGATAACCAGCTTCTACATTGCTCTTGAGATTGGATCTTTGAGTGGCTGTGATTGACCAAGACTGATGAGAGAATCAACGACTTTTTTGTGTGCGTACTCCTGACGCAGTTTCCACGTTTTCGCAATGTGAGGGTCAGTATTGATCCATGACTGCAATTGTGCAAGGTGGGGAGCAGCGTCAAGGATGGATTGCGGTAATGTTCTTGTTCTCACTGAAAAGCTCAGCAAACTGCTCAAAACTGAGGGCATTGGAAGGCGCGACTGGTTTCCCAATCTGGTCCAACCTTGCCCATAATGCCGCCCAAGCTGCTGTCTCCACCGCTTCTCATTGCACCCTTTCATGTTCAGCTGCACTAGCTTCTTGCTCTCTCCTCAAAGCCTCAACTTGTTCGTCAGTGAGATTGGCAGGGGTATGCTTGCGCGACAAAACCAGAGGATCGGGGTTCTTCCCTTTTTGTAGCTCAATTTGCTGACGGACTTTGTCAAAATAGTCTGATGCCTCAGCTGAATTAAGACCGAGGTCTCTAAGTTTTGTAGCAAAGTCATTGAACAAATACTTCCCATTGACAGTGTCATCAACAAGCCTTTGACAAGCTTTGGCGTGTGCGCAAAATTGCTTGACAATGATATCGTCCTCAGCATGCTGCATCATACGAAAGATATTTGATGACAAGTTACACGAGTAGGTAATTCACAAAAAGGTACAACTAAAAAGTGAATCAAATCTGAAATGGTGAGAGAACTTGTGAGCCAGCCATCATCGCTGTGCAGCGCGCGTCTGGCTTACTAGGTGAGAGAACTTGCTAATGTCGGAATAAATCCTATTGGTGTGAGTTCGGTGGTGTCTGAGGTGAGAGATGAGTGGCGAGCTCATCACGAGGGTGGAATGATGAGAGTACTACCTTGTAGAGCAATGCCTTCTTGAAGTATGGTTAAACCAGAGAATGAATGTGATGAAGACACTACTCTGCAAGGGACATTTTTTTTAAACTTTTCATCTATGGTGAGAGAGCGACTGAGTGCTCACCTGTACAAAGACAGTGGTGGTGAAAGTGAAAAAGATGCACACGGAATTTTGAGACATTTCGGCCCTACTGTCCTCAGCCCAGCATCCGCCAATCAATGGCACTGGGCCAAAAATGGCCATGAGTCTGCAAGAAGGTGGAATTGAAGAATGAAAGGTATATGTGCTTGTTGCGCAGAGGCCTCCGAAAACGCTCCTTACCCTCGGAACCCGCGTTTACGTCGATCCCAGTGTCAGTCTTACGATAGTATACACACGATTCGCATAGAAGGCGCGTAAATCTCCACGAGATCATATTGTCATTGAGAGTGTGATTCCATATGCGGCCTGCTTGCTTCATGCCGTATAGGCCCCGAAGCAAACACCATACCCAAGTCTCCTTGCCACGTTCCTCGAATCCCTCTGGTTGTTCCATGTACTGCGTCTCGTTGATAAACACTACTTGGATATAATAGTTGATTCTAGACATCACGGTAAAGGATGGAAATATTTGTTTCCGGGGTCATGGTCCTGAACATGATGAATGGAAGTCGGGCTGGGTCCTAGACAAGAATCAAGCTCTTGACAAGTGGTTGGCGGGCAAGGGGAGGGTTACAACAACAACAACTTCTTCTTGACCTGCCGCCAATAGCTTCTCGCAAGGGGAGGGTTACAACAACAACAACTTCTTCTTGACCTGCCGCCAATAGCTTCTCCCACTGAGCTTTTGGCGCACCCGAGCGAGCAATTTTGTTTTAGACTTACTAACCTCACTCCATGCCCTTTCATTTTCTTACATGTGGATTTTTTTGGATGGGGAGGGGTGTAATTCGCACAAAAGGCATTACCCATTACCATATATGGGATGTTGGGGACTGTCTTACTCTGCCCTTGAGGGGGCTTGCTCTCGGACTACGATATTGACTTACTATGTTGTAGCGACTAGTTCTTTGAGGAAGAATCTAACGATGTCCTGTTCTGTGGCGTGAACGCTGTGAGACGTCGCCGTCTTACAAGGATGTCGGAAACGACGCCGTCACCCCTTCTTTTGCGATCTGAGATTGTCGAGGTTACAGTAGAGGAATCGAAGAATGTATGCATGTGTTGTATACATGGAGATCAGATATTGAACAAGAGTGGACGACTCAGATACCTTTGTCGTTTTATCATGTAAATTTCAAGAATGAGTTTAAAGACACAATTATACAATACTGTCAAGAACAACCACCAACTACACCCGCCTTGCACGGACCCTCACACGCATCATGAAGACGTTCTCGACTGCTTCCTCGCCGTACCAATATTCGTATTGTTCACCTACCATCGTACGATAAGCATATCGCTCTAGTGAGAGAGGAGATATGGTACGTACCTTCGTGGCGAAGCGGAGGGAGGTCAGCGATTCGTTCAGATGCGCCGCGAGCGGTGAGAGGTTCAGGAACATCTATGCACCGTATGAGTATAACAACTACCAAATAAAGGAAGAAAAAAAAAAATAAAGCACATACCAGCGTCTTCGAGTTCCCGCTTAGCGAATTCTGCAACAAATACGTCAACTAGAAAAAAAAGTATCCGTCATCAGTCCCACTCAGTATCACCTCGAATTCCAAACAGGATCGAAGCGCAAACACGAACCTTGGAATTCCTATACGGAACATGCTTCCCCTCCGCGCCCGGCCCACCCGCTCCCTTCTCCCCAAGTGCAGCAATAACATCACCCAACGCACTCAAACTCTTATTAATATTTTGCGTCTCCCTCACCCTCTCCTTCTCCACCTGGCCTGTTCCCCCTCCACCCGGACCTGCGCCCGCACCCACATACCCCGGCCCAAAACTAACATTGAGCCTCTCGCTCCCTGCCAAATCCACCAGATTCAGACACCCTTCGCACGTCTCCCCGCCAGTACTCACGCCCTTGATGCGCAAGGTGAACACGGAGTGCGAGCGGGACGAGCGTTCGTTGACGAGTGTCGCGGCGACGCTGCGGCGTTTTTGAGCCTGCGAGAGGAGCGTGCGGACTTGCGAGGGAGAAGTGAGTGGGAGAACTGTGATGTCTGTTACGCGTGTTGTGTTGGTTTTGGGATCGTGTTTGATTTCGTGCTTCTTTTTGTCGAAATCGTGAGAGCCTAGGAGGTCGTTGATGGTTTCGTTGTACTGGTCATGTTAGAAAAAAAAGAAGAGTGCATTGTTGTAAGGGGAGCTTACGATTTCGAGGAATTGACCTTCGAGGGTGTATGTCCATCCTTTGGACTTCATGTCTTCGGTTACTCTGAAGACTTGTTCGACGGCGCGTGGGATCATTCCGGCGGTTTCTTCGGTCTATAACGGAGCATGAGAATAGGAAGAAAAGCCGGTTAAAACAACGTACGGGTCCGCCCTCCATTGTGAACGATTTGCCAGATCCAGTCTGGCCATAAGCAAAGATACAAACGTTGTAGCCGTCCGTACAGCTCTGCGCGAGCATCGAGATTTCCTCAAATACATCGGCTTGTGTGGCTGACGGTTCAAAGACCTATCATGATCCTTTAGAAGACAATCCACCAGAAAAACGGTTGACCGAACCTTGTCGAACGCAAAGTTATACACCTCTCTCCTCTCCTGGCCCATGGCGCTCTCACTCGAAGACTCAAGTACAATCTCCTTATTCTCCCGCTTATCCGGGAACGCCATATTGGCCACCTCTTCTGCATCTGAAGGCAACACCGGTCGAACACGACAGAAAACGCGGATGTTTCCCTTGAGCTCCAGAACCATATTATGCAATTTTCGCCGCACAAACTCGCCCTCGCGCGCTTCCCTAGTTTTCTCTTCCACTAACCTCTCCGCATCCTCAAGCTTTGTTGTAAGGTCCGCAATCATCCGCGTGTGGGCGTCCACTTGTGCCTGGAGGAGCTGGTTCTGGGTTGTCAGAGTCAAGTGCGCCGTAGACTGCAGCGCCAATGTAGATTTTAGTGAAGACACAGCTTCCTGTTCTCGTTCAAGGTCGCTACGGCACAACCTTAAATCTTCCTTGACCTCGCGAACCTCACGATCCCGCTGCTTCACGTCCATTTCTAAATCATCTATTTCCCTCGTATATTTCTTCTTAAGAGCCTCGATTTCATCCGAGGCTTGCATAAGATCCCGGCGCTGTGTCATCTCCTGGTTCCGGGCTGCCGCGAGCTCGCGAGAGAGCACAGCATGATTCTCCTGTAATTCGGCCACTTTGGCCCGCTCAGCGGCCATGTCCTGGGCTAAGCGCGCTGCATCAGCCGCTCGTGCAGACTCAATGGAAGCCAACCGTGTATTGAGTTGTGTGTAACGTTTGTCGTCTGTTGAACGACCTGAAACGGACCGAGCGGTTTGTCGAACTGGACCGGGACGAGTAGAAGGAGGAGCACTAGTCCCTCGTGACGTTGATGGCTTAGTTATTGCAGGTGCCTTAGGTTTAGTTAGGGGTTTAGGAAGGTTGATAGCAGCTTTAGAGAGGTTTGGAGTGGTTCGAGAGGGCTGAAGAGTACGAGTGGGGCGAGTGACACCGAACGCGGGCAATTTTCTGGGCTGGTCGAGGGCTTCATCGTCCTCTTCAGATGAGGCTTTGCGTTTAAGAGTGGGCATGGACGGTTCTGCGCGCAAAGGCGGAGAATGCAAGCGTGGTAAGCGCGACATCAGGTGGCTTGATTGTAAACAACAGTTTCAAGCTCAACTTCAACTTTCAATAGCGTGCATGTCACGTGGGCGCGTTTCCTTGGGGCGCGTACCGCACCCATAACATTTGGGCTATAGTCATACTTCGCGAATTAATGGATTGGAGTTTAAACGTTGGATCTTGGTCAGTTGCATTGGTTGGTTATGGATCACTAATTCTATGATAATTTCTACGCCAAGGGGTCTGGTACCCACGGTCTTGTTTCTGTACAACCACGTTTCTATCGTCTTCCTCTGCAGCTCCTGGAAGATGCAGAAGATGCCCTGGTGAGTCTAAAGTCCGCAATTTTACCAATCGTAGAATGAATAATTTGACATGGCAAACGCTGCAACGAACGCGATACGCCTCAACGGGTCTCTCTCTTTCACCGCTGCGTCCACTGCCGGGCTTAACATCAACAAGAAGCTCAAGATAGAGAAAAAAAACTTGACTGCACTCGGTACACTCCATATCCTCCGCCATCTTCTGCAGTATGCTCGTCGGTTCATTAAAGAAAACAGGAAAACTAAGCTTCGTTAGAAAGTCAATGCTCATGCAGAGTGGCCTGTACCCTACGTCAAGACCACCGGGACCATAACACTTAAAGTCCTGCTTGTAGTTTGGCCTGTCTGAATGCAAGTTGGTCCATTCCAGAAACACATAATTTCCCTCCACATAGACTGGCAATTTGTCCATCCACTTGTTGTAGTACCTCCTCATCCTCTTTGCTGCCAATTCCAACAAACCCTTCAATTCTCCTTGCACCTCCCTGATGCAGTTGAGGCAAGTATCTGCCTTTCAGTATGGACTGGGAGTCAACTGGGTCAATTGAGAATGTTGGGTTGTAAGTGTATTCAGCATAGAATGGGGACATTACAATAGCAGAGTGAACACAATTGCTAAAGGCAAACTCAGTAAATGGAAGCCAGTCCACACAATTATCCTAGTAATTGACAAATGCTTTCAAATTGATGTCCAGTTCCTGATTGACCTGTTCTGTTTGGCCATCAGTCTGCAAGTGATATACTGTCAATAGAGCTTGCTTAACCTCCAACCTCTTCCCCATTCACCACATGTATTGTGCCACAAACTGAGGTCCTCTATCTGAAACTACCTTTGTTGGTGTTCTATGCAAGCACCATGAATGCATTGCACATTGCAGTTGCATTGTTCATTGTATGGGCTCCCAAAAAGTGGACACACTCTGTTGCTTTACCACATATTACCTGGATGGCATCATAGCCATATGACACTAGTAGTGGGCCTATATAATCTGTGGATATGTGCTGCCAAGGACCATCCAGAACTTCTAAAGGCTGGAACAGTCTGGAAGTTTACAAGTCCTGCACTCAAATGCCCAGGCCAATAGTAGATCACAAAAACAAACCTATTCAGAAACAGACTCCACCAAGCTTGCTGGCTGTTCAGGTCATGTGCCATCATAAAGTACTCCAAGTTATGGTGGTCAGAAAATACCTCAACTGGGAAGGGATTGCCCTTGAGGTATGGTGTCCATACTTCAAATGCCTGAATTACTGATAGCAGTTCTTTGTCATGTATATCCATACTGTAGTTGAGTTCAGCTGGCTGCATTGCCTTCAAGAAGAATACTATTAGTTGCAACTCATTTTCTCCTGACCTTTGAGACAAAACTGCACCCACCCCAAAATTGGAGGCATCTTTCTCCACCCAAAATGCTGCCTCTGTATTTGGCATCACCAAGACTGGCACTGCCACAAATGCTGCCTTCATCCCCTCAAATGCCTTCTGCTCCACCTCCTCACACCTCCACAACACATCCTTCCCCTTCAACCTTTCTAGTGGGCATGCAATTGTAGCATAAGCCTCCACAAATTGGTGCACAAGTCCAGAAACTGGTTTTACATGTCATACATTCCTGGGGACAGGCCATTCTGTGACACCACTAACTTTTACTGGATCCATGTATACATGCCCCAGAATAATCTTGAGCCACAAATAGTCCACCTCTGTGCAAAATTGATGCTTTTCAGGCTTCAAGAAGATATCTGCCTCCTGGAGGGCATTGTAGAACTTTGCAAACATGTGCATCATGCTGAGTTAGATCCTCCAAGAATACAATGATGTTGTCAAGATATAACACCACATAAACATCTACCAAGTTATAAAAGAGCTCATTCCCCATGTGCTGAAAGGCTGCTAGTATGTTGTGCAACCCAAACTGCATGATTAGAAACTCAAACTAGCTATAGTGTGTCCAAAAAGAGGGCTTCCACTTGTCACCCTCCTGAATCTGCATGTTATAGTCACTCCACTGCATATCCAGTGTTGTAAAGACCTTTACTGCCTCCAGTTAATCAAGAAGTTCATTTGTCAGAAGAATTGGGTATGCATCAGGCTTTGTTACTGCATTCAGTGCTCTGAAGTCCATCACCAGGCACAATGTGCCATCCTTCTTCTTTATGAAAAACACTGGAGCCCCACATAGAGTGCTTGATGGTCAAATATAGCCCTTTTTTAGTTGTTGTCAATAAACTTGTGAAGTGCCCAAAGCTCAGCAGAAGCCAACTGGTACAACATTTCTGAGGGCAGAACCCTTTCTCCATCTACTAGCTTGATACCCAAATCATGTTTCCTATGTTGTGGTAATTGTATCTGATGCCTGCTTATTGAACTCATCTAGAAATTTGTGAAACTCTTTTTTTGATACTATCTCCTCCACTGTCCTGGTCTCTCCACCTCCCCTCACCATCTCCTGCTCTGCCAACCTCTGTAACACACTCCTTGCTGCTGCTACCCATTCTTCCTGTTGCAACAACTAGGGTCCTATAGTCCCACACATGGACTACATGTCCCACTGTTGTTCCAGGTACACCACTGACCTCTTACTAGTCTGTGCCTTGCACACAGGTTTGCCTCATCTATGCAGGCCCATGCAATTCACACTGCCTTTGCCTTGCAACCCTCTTTCTTTGCCCAATTGAGTGTGAGCCTGTTTTTTTGCAGCACATGCTGCCTTTTTTTCATATGCTCTGAGAGTCAGCTGTGCTCAGAATTGTTCAACAGCTCCAAATGCTTTGCATCCACCTCCAACACCATGTCCTCCCCCTTTGCTCTGTCATCTGCCTTCTCCTCTCTATCTGCCTTCTAAATTCCATCTTCTTTGATAGCAAGCACTGTGGACCTCTTCTTAACACCAGAGCAGGCATAACATTTGTTGGCTTGGCAGCAACCACTAGGCAATTCTCATGGCAAAATGATGATATGAATTGCACTGTCCTCAGTCAATGACAGGGTTGTGGCAGCATAGCCAATTTACCTCCAGTATTAGGTTATCATTGCCAATATCCACTATGTTCAAGACCAGCTTTTTGACATGCTTTACTAGAAAACCTCCAGATGTGCCTCCTTCACTATCATGCCTGACCAGATTTCTGAACTGTCAATGGTTCACAGATGCAATGGCTTCTTCTTTTGCACTGTAGGGATTCCCTGCTCCACAACAAAACAAGGATTGATGAAACAGCAGTTTGCCTCCAAATCTACCATAGCTTGCATGTCCACTAGGCAGGGCTCTACCAGCACTAATCCATGTATACATAGTGTCACTGGAAATTCCAGTGTTGAGTATGGGAAGTGTAGTGACCATGCATGCACTACTGCTGCACTCTGTTGTTAGTGCCTCTTTTTCTTCTGTCTAGGGCTTGCTTCATGTAGCATCATCCTATTACTAGGAGATAGTACAAGGAATTGGTTAGTTGCACTTGATATGACAACACAAGGCAATTCTACATAAAACTTGCTGCAGGCCCCTTGTCATCTCCAACCTCCTTATCTCTTTTATCCTCCAATACTATTGCCTCCCTTACTACTGCCTTAATGACTGCTCATCCAGAGTGGGCAGTCTTCTATCATGTGCCCAAGCTTGCCACACTTGAAACACTTTCCTGCCACCAGAGTGCTCCTTGCATGATCAATGTCCATTGCATTTAGATTCTTGGGTGTAGAAGGTAGAGCTGCACAAGCAAGAGTACTAGCTGCTGCCACCCCAGCACCTGAATTACAGCTATCCCCACTGCCTACATGCCAACCACCATTCTCCCTTGTGGCAATGTCAGCCAGCTTGCTCTCACATTGCAAATGTTCCTGGCCTGCTCTACCATCTTGTTGTCTGTATTAAGTAAGGCCTTCATCAATGCTGTGTTCAGCCCCTTCCAAAAGCAATCTCTTACCATGGTCACTTTCAGTGTCAGCCTTTCCCAACTTCCCTTTCAGTTTGCAGAATGTAGTGCAGTAATTAGTTTTAGACTTGGAACCCTGTTGCAGTTGTCAAATTTGAGTGAGTGCATCCTGCACTGGATCCCACACACAGAAGGCTGCCTTGAAGTCTGTCAGCCATGCAACTCACTCAAAGTAGCAAGGATTCAGATTAGAATTATTTACCCCCATTGTGATAATGCATGACCAGTCCTATGTGTCAAGCCTGTCAGATAAGATTGTGCCCATACAATCTTCTGGGCATCATCCTGGAGATCCTTGAACTCTGCAGCTGCCATCATCTGCAAGACAAACTGGTCAGCAAAGGGCTTAGACTTCCTGTTGTACAACTCTGGAGGGCTTATCTTGAGGCCTTTTCTGAACCTGTATACAGCTTGTGCCTGTACAACAAGTTTGACCATTGCAATGTGCCCAGCCATAGCATCCATACTTTTCTGGATTTCTGCTCAGCTTGACTGCATTTGCACTGTGAGATCTGACTTGATGATGTTCTTAAACACCATCCTTGCAATTTGCTTCCTCTAGTACCAGTGTCACTGCAGGTGTTGTCATTTGTGCAAAAAAAAAAAAACTATAGCTTGATTCAAGTGTTATGTTGTTCAGTGCTTCACAATGCAACATAGAAAAAGCTAATAAACAAGGTTTATTATTGAGTAAATTACACTGTAGTGTAGTGCACATACCTAACAAACAAGGTAAATCAAGATAAGGAACATATTGTACAGAATATTAGTATTGTAGCTGCATAGTCATGTGCATATTTGTGACAGCTGAAGTCTTGCTCTATCTAACATGTCTTTTCCTCCTCTTACTCCTTCTTTTATCTCCCTATTCATTCTTCTTTATCCTTGTATTCATTCTTGTACCTAGTGCAGTCTTCCTCAATACATTTCTACTCTTGTTAATATTGAGCACTGAAACTTTTGTCCTCTCTTTTCTTGATATTTCTTTGTGCAAGTGTGAAAGGTAGCATTCTTTGATAAACAAAAGGCACCTTGATTGTTGCAGAAAAGAGTTGTAGACAGAGTGATTGAGTAAAAGAAAGAAAGTTCCATAAGGATTTTGTTGATCCAGATAACATCTTTTGCAGCAGGCATGAGTGAAACATACTTAGATTTGGTGATAGAAGGGGTAACAATTGGCTGCTTCTTGTAACTCCAGGAAATGGCTCCAATTCCAACAAAGAAGACAAATCCTGAGATGAAGTGATAGTGCTGGTGGAAGGCCCAGTTGGCAATGGAATATCCAGAGACTTTGAAGTTATAACCACCTAGGATTAATTTTCTGATGACTGTTCCATGTGAGTAACTAGAAATACAGGTAACAGCAGCAAGGTAAGTGGTTTTGAGGGAGTTAAGATACTGCAACAGGATAGAAACTGTATATGCAATGTCTGCATCATGATGGCTGTATATATCAGAGATCCAATCATCTTGCAGTAACAAGTTTTCTCAGCTGGTGAGGTAAGTACTGGCAAAGGAGACTTGGAAGTCAGAGGTGAAATTAGCTCTAGTCTTAATGGGAGTAATAGCAATTGGAGCTTTGATGATTTATTGCATGTAAGCTTGCTGATCAAGTGTGATGGTGCAGTTTTCAGCCCTTGCAATAGGCTGACTCTAAGAAGCCAGTTAATTGGGCCAAGATCAATAATTTTGAATTGTTCACTGGTTTGCTTTTTAATGAGGGAAGTGGAGTCAGTAGAGTTGCCAATAATAGCAAAATCATTGATGGCAGTAGCAACAATAGTGTATTGGTCACTGTTGACCTTGTAGAAAACAGCTATGTCAGCTTGATATACTAAATATCTTAAGATCTGAGAATGTTTAACATAGCTCTTGTATCAATGGTGCACTCCTTGCTTTGTGCTGTATAAGGAATGTTTGAGCTTACACACAAGTTTGTTATCAGGGAAATTCTTAAAAATTTGAAGGTAGGTTACAGAATAGGCAGTACAGATAGATAATTTTGTCTTCCTTGAGATAGGAGTTTAAATAAGCATTTTTAATGTTTGCTTGTTTGATGGCAGCACTGCATGATGCTGCAATTGACAGAAGGATGCAAACTGTGGCTGCATGGACCATGGACAATGTCCAGATTAAGAGCAGCTTTTTTACTGAAATAGACATCCCATTCAAAAGATATTGTGTGCTTGTTGGGCCAGTAAACTTGATAGCCCTTGGATTTGTTGTCAACACCAACAAATCTGTTTTTTCAACTTTCAAATCAAGTTTCCCTGCCTTTTGTCACCAAACATAGATGCTCAATCCCTATTTGCAGAGTTTGGATATCTTAGGCTTCTTTCCAGTTGCTATTTGAAGTGGCATAATGTTGCCTGAGAGTACATTGGATGGTACCCAATTTTTTAACTATACCATGTGACATTTTGCTTTGGCCCACAAGTTTCTTGGATGTCTGGCAGCAATCATCATTGCACAAGCACCTTCAACAATTGTGTGGTTTGCTCATTTGGCAACTCCATTGGATTGCAGTGAGCTGTGTATGGTAAGGTTATGAATGGTATCAGCAGGGTGCTGCCTAAGGATTTTACTTGTGCTAGTCCCAATAAGTTGCTTACAATCTTTTCTCCATAATGAGAGTAGGTCATTTTGCTTCTTTTGGAAAAAGAATAGCATGAACATTTCCTTCTATGCAGGCATCACAAAAATCTGGCTCAGATGACAAATCTAGTTTGACACTAGTAATTACCCCCTTTTGTACTGCCTTTCATAGGTTGTTGTAGTTAATGTGTTCTATTTGTCAATAAAGTTTACTGATTGTAATGGACTTTGATGCCATGTTCACATAGTGCTTCTGAAGAGTGGAAGTGGTGGGCAAGTTGGCATGGTAAAGACTGCATATTGCAGGAAAATGACTAATAATCTGATGCTTAGGCTTTAGACTTGGGATTACACACATCCCATTCTTGATAAGGAGCTAACACCCAGCTCAGTCAAGACATGAGACTGATACAAGCATGAAGGCCATCTGAGGAGCATAGTGATCTTTCTTTGATGGACTGATACAAAGATCACCTTAACCAATGGTGCTAAAGGTCCATTTGTTGGCAGCACAAATGGGCCCAGAGTTAATTTCTTGATAGTTCAGAAATCTGTCATAACTTGGCAAAAAGTGACTACTAGCACTACAGCCAATGATTATGCCAGCAGATGGGGAAGCAGCATGAGCTTCATGGTTGTGCCCTGAGGTAATGGCAAGTATGATGTTTTTGCTTTTTGGGCCATCTCAGGGTGTTGATAGGAATGAAGGTGAGAAAGGCATATCTGTCATTGTCATTGTCTTTTTTTTTGGCTGAATTTTCTGATTTTCCCTTATCTTTTTCCTTGTATTTCTTCACACACCAGTCAGGCACCTTGCCTGTCATTTTTTCAAAGCATTGATTGCTTGTATATTGGTCCTTTTTACAGATGTCACAGTAATGTTTATCCTTTCCTTTCTCCTTAGGCTTTGACTTTTTCTTTGTGCCTTTGGATCCACTTTCAGCCTTGACATAAGCTACAATCATTGCTTTGTGATTCCAATTAATATTGCTTTGAATTATGGCATTGTTAGCTTTTTTATTGATGTGCCACATGAGGCCTTGACTGGTGATAGGTTTTTCAGTAATGCAGGTGTTTGTGGTGATAGTTGTGAAGAGAGGTTTGTAAGACAGTGCAAGGAATAGTAAGCAAATGTAACTGGTGAATGATGCATTGAATAGCAGATGACTGATTTTGGCAAGGTGTTCTTTAAGCACAACAAAGTTGGTGAGGTGAGTGCATGCTCACTTCACTGTTCACAATAAAATGGGGTTTTGCAGTTGTGCAAAAAGGTTGGTCTCAAACATTGCACCCCTATTGCACTCCTATTACATGGATTGACATTAGTTTATTCTAGACAGCAGCAGCCATAGGTTCTCCTTTGATCTGGTCAAATGTAGAGTGATTAACAGTTGCATAGATGATCTTACAGACTGTTGTTTATTTTTAGAGCCAGTCCTTTATGTCATTCTTGTGTTCTTCTACTTTCTTGTCTGAAAAAGAAACTGATGATTGATTATTTCTGAGAAAGGATTTGTTGTGCTTGTTGAACACTACCAGGTTATGTGCAGTACTGATGACATGTTGATATAGCTTCTTTGATGTTATTGCATTGAGAATATGTTTCTGATAAAACATCCAGTTGACAGTGTCAGGTACAAGCTTTGCAACAGTTAGTTTTGTGATTAAAACATTGTAAGACTCTTTAAAGCCTATATCCTATTGAGTAGGGGCTGGCTACAAAGAGAACAGAGTAATGAAGTGGCTAAGGACTGTGGGCAGAGGTAGATAACTTAAGTGATGAAAATAGCACTATATATTATATGTATATACCTATGTACAGAGGTAGATGCTAATGAGCATAAGCAGATGTCAGGATTACTGTGGTAAAATATGTAATTACACCTCAGTGATAAAAATAGCACTGAGGTGTGGTGAAAAAGAATAATGGAAAACATATAAAAAAGTTAGGTGACATTATGAACATAATTGATAACCTCAACATCACTGACTTGTTTCATTTTTGGCTTCCATAAATTCAATCCTTTAACTTTATTTCCTTGAGTTTTAGCACCTTTGACATCTGTCTTTGCACCTGCCAGCCCCTCATCTCTTTGTCAATACAGCCTCCATGACAGTCTCCCCTCATTGATGTTAGGCCTTCATTCTTCTTCCTTGTCCTCTGCCAAGTCCATTGTCCACAATTTTGACTTTGTTTTCTCCTGCTGAGTTTGGTTCTTTAAATTTTGAGTCCTCTCATTCTATTTTGATTTGACATGTTCAAGTTTGGATTGGCACCTTCAATTTCAGATTGACACCTCTATACTAAAGTTCAGTTCTCTTTTTACTTCAGTATAACATTTCAAACTTGACTTCCTTGCTATGCCACTTTTCCAATGCTATCAAAGCTCTTTTTAACAAATGTATTGATGCAGTTGGTGTTGTTGGTGCTACAGTGCAATTTTTTGAGGATGGTATGACCTTTTTGATGTCAAAATCCATTAATATTATCTTTTTTTCTCAAAGCACTAAGCACTTACTTCTCTTGAATGTAAAAAATCCAATGCATTTAAGCCCTGCATTTCAAAGTGTACAGATGAAACAGTATAGTCTTTGCAGCCACAAAAAAGCAGCATTTCCTCATAGTACAGAAATTGCAGGTAAGTGAAATATCCTTTATAGATTTTTCTAAGAACCAACACCAGGTGTGTTTAAGTATCTGGAATGTGTTACAAGCAGACTCAACAATTGAAGATCACTCTATCCACAATATCATGCTCTTGCCAAGTAATAGAATAGTGATCTTTATCTTTTAGCCATACTTTCTCAAGCTTGCTCACCAAGCAAAATCAATACATATTAATATGACCTTCAAAAAAGCTGTTGGTGATCTGAAGGAAGTTGAGGTGGTTATATGGTTTGATAGCATTCAACATGGCCAGTTTGTTTTGAATGGTTGTTATATGAATGCCTTTGACTAACTTTTTTACAGCTGTCACCATTAGGTGAGACTATTCAGATTGAGCAGATTGCAAGCAATGTAAGGCAATATTCAGAGACTTATGAAGGTGCTCACTGACAACCACTCAAACTAGAGCAGCTGTGCAAGAACAGTGTTTTAATTCACTTCAATTTTGACCCTAAGACTGCACAAATCTTTGAAGCAGGTGACTTTTTTTTTACTACAAATATTGATTGTAAATTATCAGAGCCTGTACACTCAATAACAAAATGGTAGATGAGATCAGAGATTCATTAGAGACAAGTGTACTCTGCAATTCACAGAACAATATGTACATTTACATGTTGCAAACAGTAGCAATGTATGGATGCAAAACAATACAAGGCTCAGGAGACACTGGATAACAACAAGGTTTTCAACCTTTGTAAATAAATAGATACACTTATACAGGCTCAAAAGAAATTTCAAGGGCAGCTGAAGGCCAAAAAAGCATTGGTGACATGCCTGCAGTCCTAGCTACTAGCACAATAAATGACACACTTAGTTTCCTAGTATTTGATAACAACCCTCTCTTGTTCAATTATTTGATGGCACTCAGTAAGCAAATTTCAACATTTCTGCTTAAGATCAACACAGATGCCTGTATCCACATTGACTTTGAATAGACTTCAAAAGTCATAGAACAGTGAGTAAAGAACTCATGCTGAACATTTGTATCTACTAAACTTATCTCATTATCAAATTGCATGGCTCTATAGGCCTGGAATCTCATTGTGTTCCCATCTGAGTGGCAGGACTTCAGTTTTTCAAGTCAGTCCTACAACAATGTAATGTTAATTTTCCTTCCAACCCTAAAACCACTGCAGTATGATGCAATGGCTAACATTCAAATACATTTGGTGGAGGAGATTCAAAAGTTAAACAGTGTCACTAAAATCCACTACAACAGTTATTTATATTGAAAAAGTAGCAATGTACAAAAAGATTAATCACATAGTCTACAAAACTTTAATACAATGGCAAGTTTTACTAAATATGACAATTCAAAATCAAGTATGGTATATTTAATAAGAGTGGAAAGTGGGAGTATGAGAATGGTATGTCTAAATATGAGTGTGTCCATGTTAAGTGTGAGTGAGTGTGAATGTGATGGTTCCCCTCAAGATGTAATGGACTGAGCCTCTGCTGGCCTATTTTGGATATCATTAGCATAGCCTCCCCTCAAGCCTTACTTTCCTTACCATCATCCTGTTGAAGACAGGCAAGCACAGGGGACTGAATAGTCACTAAAGCTGAAGTCCAGAGTCAGAAACTAGATGTATTGAGTGTGAGTGAAATACTAACTTGAAGTCCAAAGTCAGAAACTGAGGACTTCAGGTAAATCCAACTACATTATATACTAAAAGTGTATGAATGGAATGAAGGAACCTAACTGAGACTTGAATGGAATGAAGGAACCCAAGTGAGACTTGAATGGAATGAAGAAACCAAACTGAGACTTGAATGGAATGAAGGAATCAAAGTGAAACTGGAATGGAATGAAGGAACCAAAGTGAGACTGGAATGAAATGGTACTCATGGAGATAGTATGGTGAATTCTGGGAATGTATGGCACATTTTAAACATCCCTACACTGTGTAGACATTTTTTCCACTATAGAATTGGGTTCATAAATGATGTTTCTGTCTGTGCCAGTGTTGATTTTGCTGGTCTTTTTGACTCTGCCCTCAATTATGTTAAAAATTTTTCCCGTGATAAATGCTATGCAGTGCTTATTCCTGAGAAAGAGCTCCTTGTATTTCTTAATGGACAATTTAGATTTTAGTGGGACTTATTTTGGTTTTAGTGAAAGTATTTTTGTGTCATGCTAGACAGGTGGAAATGTTGAAGGTTGGATGGGTTGTCTGCATATGACACTGATAAACTTTAATTGTTGCTGACTGCAAATTACTGACAGATTTAACTCTTTTCTAATTTGCTTCCCATCCACATGACTTGTCAATAATAATGTGACTTTTCACATGAAATCTAAACTCTTGGTCTATACTAACTTAAAGCATTCTTTTTCTTAACATTAGCAACAACTTTAATGGCCTTGACAGCTTCTTCAGTGGGAATTTAGTAACTACATGCAGTTTTGTCACTAAAAACACCAATTCTCTCCAAATGGGACAATGACTTTATAATCTTTTGTTCAGCTATGTCAAGAACTTAACCTCAAAAGTCATGGTCAAGGTAGTGAAAAAGAAAACCAGTACCTCGTTACAAGGATTGTTTTATCTATAAGTTTTACATATCCATTACAAATAGCTTTTTTGGGTAATTTAACCCTACCTATGAGAACAGATATCTGTACCCTTGAAAAAGAGTAAGGATTGTGGTGGGTATGGGTATGAGTTAACACTACTCAAGATGACCTATTGTAGTCAATATGTTTCCTTAGCCCACATTCTTTGACATGCATAAAGATGCCTTGCTCACTCTGAATAACTAAGCAGAGAGATGCTCTTCAGATGTTTGTAAGGCAATCACTGAATTGTGTAATGCCTCAACAGAACATACTTCTCTGATAAGAATGATTGTCAAGGTTGGATAGAAAAACTGTCAGTAAGCATATTCTTCAGCCATGTGAAAATACTAATGTTAATGAAGACAGTAGCTCACAGAGATGTTCCTATATAAAGATGCAAAGGCTAGATAGGTATATTGTGATGGACTTTACAAGTCCATAGAAAGTGGAATAAATTGAAGGACAAACATCACAAGCTGTTTAGAGTGGGTGCCTTTGCTGAAGAGGATATGACCTGGACTATACCTGAATAATACAGTATATGGCTCCTGATTCTACAAGAAGTGCCAAGATGTGCCATGATCCCCAAAATTTCCAGTGTGAAATCTGAATCTTTTGTAGGAATTGGAGATGTCCCCTTTATTTACTATGAGCTAAGACCTTCGAAAATAGTTGCATCCAGGCACTCACCATAAAGTTATTCCAATGAATAATGTAGCTAATGCATTAGTGAAAAGAGATAGTCCAGCAAACACATAGCCAAAGTAGACATCAACCACAATGTGCTTAGAAGTTGACAAGTTTTGCTCTCTAAATGGCAACCCACTCCAACCTTGGCCAAGAGAGAAGAGAGAAGAATTGATCAAATATCCTAGCATAACTCCTTCAGGTGGCTATTGAGCAAATGTTCCACTGAGATCTAAAGAGACATACCAAGAGAACAGATAAATAGCCCAATCGAAAGCAACAATGTCCATCTTTGCCTGTTGAAGATAAACCATGCATGCCATATGATTATGGCATCATTGAGGACTAACTGATGAAGGATCAGTAGCTAGTCAAAAGATGTATTCAACATCCTGAAATTCACAGGAAAAGTAGAAAGCCAGAGCATTGCAATAAGCATTATGTTCATGTCTAATGCTACAGCCCCAGCATTGGAGCCCTCAGAAATGTGATCTGAGAGTCCACTAGTGAAAACACCCAAACCTGGGATATTCTTCATCCAGTTCAATGCAGCATAACTGAGACTTGTGAATAGACTGAATGAGATTATGACCAGTGTTGCTTTGGAATGCATAGATTGTCCTTTATGCCTGAAAAGGATCTGTGATTGAGTTTGTTCAAAAGTATTTGGTGATACATACTGTATGATAGGGTAAATTGCCATGATGTACAGGGGAGTAAACATTCCTGTGATAACAAAGGTGTGTCAGTAAGACACGATACAGATTACATGAAGGATAGTACCCCACATACCTGTACATAGGAGACTGATTGTCAAATCTATAAGATTGTTCTCCATGTGCATGCCAAGAAACATGAGAAAGTGACGAATTTCCTGGATTCTAGACTGCATTACTGATCAGAGGACCTGAGGGCAATTGTTTTGAAAACTAGGTAAAGAGGGATAGTCTGTTAAGTGGACAACATCAAACACTCCGAGAGCCGGAAATTTATAAGGCTCAGCAGAAGGTGCGACAACACGGAGATTAAGATAGATGAAACAACCCATCCTTCTTGATGTATGGGTTTGGAAAGTCAAAGTTCGGGTCTATTTTGATTGAGACATATTGTTCCTGTGAGCGCGAGAAGTGCACCATGCTTACTCACGTCCAGCAACGACATTGCGACTTGCACGAAAACTGTGAGCTGAATATGTATGAAAAAATCATCTTCGGAACTGCGGAATATGCCGAAGCCCGTCTATTTTGATCGATGAGACTTATGAAGAATTGACTGTTAAGAGAATGCTATGAACCATGGCAGGAGATCGAGTCCTTTGTTTCTCCTAACCCGTGACCTCCGCCATCACCACTACTCCAAGTTTGGCCTGACGATCTGTCAACGAAACATCAAGACATTCACAGCCTTCGGCATCCCAACTCGGCATTTGCAGACCAAGTCGGGCGCTTTGAAAGATACATTTCACGATATGACAAAGCTGTGGATAAGTGATGAAAAGCGGGATGTGGACGGTGGGACCAGGGCAAAGGGAAATGCTGGCCAAGGAGAGAGTAATATAGAATGTGTTGATTGATATGGATAGTCTATTCCAATTTGGGAGATTGTCAAGATCCACCACTTTTGTCATCAACATGTGCTGCTATTACTAATTCCACGATAGACCTGTTTTAAGTGCTGGGACAACGATCACAACATCGAGCATCCCTACGAACGTGTGCGCCAATCAACTACGGAATCGAGCATCCCTACGAACGTGTACGCCAATCAACTACGGAATCGAGCATCCCTACGAACGTGTACACCAGCCAACTTTGGAATCGAACATCCCTACGAACGTGTACACCAGCCAACTTTGGAATCGAGCAAAATGGGGGCGGCATCCTCAGAGGAATCAAATATCTCAAGGCGTCCATTGAGAAGCGTATCATCAGGGAATTTGTGCTTACTACAGATTCCTTTTTCTTTGGCATATATCTTACGTCGTGACAAAAGTGTAGCGCAGGACTTGCATAAGAAGATTCGAAAATGCAAGCTTGATAGCTGCCTACACTTTCAATTCAATAAGCACCACAATTTACAGAGAAGAAAATTATTTAGACACTGTGAATCTTTCATGACTCATGTTAATAAAGAAAAGTCCTAAATGAAAAGAAACCTGTCACAGTCGCTACATGGATCAATTGAGATTGAAGGAAGATTCAATTCAAAAGTTCTTGGGGAATGGGACAAATGTGCGTATTATCATAGGATTGCTGTATTGATCATGTATGATAGCAACATCAACCCATATATCTCGGACATATGCAGAGAGTTTATAGAAAGTACAGACAAAGTGGTGAAGTCTTGAAAATGTAGTCGACCATCGGTAATGTTCGTGGTACTTCTGAGAGAAATTAGACAGTGTCCATATCGAAGATTACATCTCTCCAATTCGATGCATCTGCGGTCACAGCGACAACAAAATGGCCATATCGTCCACATTCAAGACTCCACTGAATAGTACCAACGACAATATTCATCATTACCTCAATGTACTTGGCAACTTTAGCGTCTTCGCTCTCCCCGAACGACGGCAAAGCTCTCTTTTGATGCTCTAAGTCTGCCAAGACTTGACAAAACCTACTGTAAGTGTAGTCGATCGTGCGCTGTAGATCGTTCTCGTCCAGGTCTGTAGTAGGATCTATGAAGGCGATAGTGATGTAATTATGTTTTGCGTCGCGGTCAAGGAATTCTTTTCTGTATGAATAGAGATCCTACGAGGGATGACCGGTACTCAGTGATTTTAATGCACGACCTCAGACGGAACAAACCAGAGACTGACATTTGCAAGCGCAACAAGGTCAATGAATTGTTCTTCCATTCTGACAATATCGCGGTGCGTCAGGACGTCAGGACCAATGTCTAACTCGTGCATCCAGCGCCCAATGTCGAAAAGCTGGCGAGCACCGATCGTATCTCTTCGAGCCTTCGTATACATCTCCAGTGTAATCTCAGTGTCGATATTTTCACGATCGCCAGCTTCTTTTGCCATGCCATCTGCGAGCAGGATATTGTTCTCGACAAATTGAGACCAGTAAGGGTCCTTGATGGCATTCAACATGCGATCGGTGAAACTGGATCAAAAGGGCTGTGTTAGCCATTGCGAGACCCCTGCTCTGCAGTAACTAACTAATTTATGACCGCTGCAGGTCCTTCGGTTTCTTGAAGTGTTTGTTTTTGTTTGAACGCTTCTTTGTAGATATTCGCCCATTTCTGGGCTTCAGCGGCAGTCGCGGGTGCATCACTTGATGTGTGGTTCACTGTTGCCCAAGTTTTAGATACTCAAGCTTTGTTGGTACTCACGTTAGCTGGTCTAAGAGAAAAGCGCCTTTTAAATATTCGACGCAGATACGCAAATGCCCCAAGCTCGATTCTGGGAATGCTCTAGAAGTGAGAAGAGGAATTTCTGCACGTTGCCAGGTCTAGGAGGGCAAGTTCAGTTACTGAGATATAAAAATCAACCACGCGACAAAGATTGGCTATACCTTTTTGTGTATCATTGATCAGACGACAACTATCGATCCATGCTATATGTTCTGCAGCTAGAATGTCGTTGTTTGGGTTGTTAGGTTTAATGTATGCCTGCAGATGGCACAAGAGGTTTGGGATGTGGTATTGAACCATCGTGCGTTTGTTGAGGTAATGTGAGTGCAAAATTTGAGAATCCTTGCCAGTTGTTTCCAAAATCCAGAAGGGGGAGCATTTATAAGTGCTATCGTCCGGACTCCGAGCCTAAATCCGCCTGGTGAGATAGATGAATAGATACATAAGGACTCTATTTGTGTTCTCCGGAAGATTGACGGGCGATCGCGGTGATCATTACCCCGTTGGAAGTGTAGCCGAAGAATGCATTGTGCAAAAGGTCAGAGGTCAACGAGATATCATGTTCGATGTTCGATATTAGTCAGTGATTATACATAGCCCCATCTGTCCAAACAAGCGCTCTTGGGCAGGCTCAATCTGAAAGCTTCATCCAGCCCAACAAGATCCACTTTGTCAGTTGTTCCTGAGGTTATGTATAATGGAAAACGTACTGCTTCTATGCCTAAGTTCGTTCTTAGGGTTCAATATGATATGTATGATGCCCGTCCAGACAGTCACTGGACGCAAGATCTGCATTTCAACCGAATGGAAGTAGGAGGACCTCTTCCGTACATCAAGGACGCTAATACAAAGCTATTTTGGGTGGCTCGTGACTATGCTGACAACTCTTGAACTTGCGTCGTAAATAAACTCTACAATGCTACAAAGAGAAGGGACATGTAAGCATCGTACGTCCTAATAAAACGTTACATGCAGATACCCAGTGTTATAACTGTCGTTTCTTCCATGGTTTCAATGGAGATTCGGGACTGCAGGTAGAAATGGTTTTGCATCCATCCACTTGAAAACGATTGCATAGTTAATTGTCGTTATGAAAGCTGGGTGCAATGATTGAGTTGAGATAACTGATGCAACCACGGAAGCAAACAAGACACTTCTTTTTAAAAAGAATTACTCGCACTTTGCCAAGTATAAAGAATGTGTTCATGATTTTTCTGAAGTTGCGCATTTTTATTGGGATGGTGTCTCAAGCCTCTTTTCTAGTAGTGGGGCACAGATAGATGAAGTTACTACAAGGTCAGTTGTTTCAACTCTGATAGCAAAGTACCAATTGAGTTGCCCAGATCTGCTGAACAAAGCCCTGCCAACCAACTATGGCTAAATCTGGTTGGCAGATACTGAGAACCTTGTATAGGTCAAACTCATCAAACATATTGGAAAGAAGGGGAGTAGAATGCGGAGGATACACTCTGCAAATGAGAGCTGTCAGAGCTGAGAAATCTCAGGGCCAATTGTCGCAAGTGGAAAGGCAGACATGACTGATGTCCTGTGAGAAGGAAGAGATGTTGATAAGAGGCCTACATAGGTACCACTTACTTGGCCAAGTGATGGCTGCGCCGTTTTGCTGGTGAAAGCGCGGGTGCTCAATTTTTCATTCGGTTCAGTCAAGAGAAATTTAAGCTGTTTGATGAACTGCCCAGAAGCTGGTGGACTTTCCTCAAACTCTCTTTACATGTTCCGCTGTAAAAATTGGCCGAAAACCCTCAATTCTTCTTGCAGTCCACAGCAATCTCCTCTGTCCCATAGCATCTAACTCAACCAACCGAAAGAAGAACCCCTCATTGTATGTCCACGATAACCCGTCCGTTCGATCAAATTGTGCCTTGATTTGCCGATTGTGAAAATCACATGTACACGAACCAATCAAAACACATGTTTTATCGTTATTTCTCTCAACCACCATGAACAACACTCCCCCCGACCTACAAGACCAAGACGAGAGCGTCCGTATCGCTGTAAAGGCTCTAGGGGACATGAGGAATAATGCTCAGAGAACTGATCGTCAGTATTTCTTATTCTATTGCATTCCCGTTAATGCTTTCAACTCGCAGGTACCACTTCATCGGAGACTAATTCGCCCTTCGTATCGAGGATGTCGCATATTCCACTCGTAAACTCTGCACTTCGTGTTTACGAGCAGGGAAAAGCGTCTTCTCGTGTTGTCAAGGTTGGCGCAGGTCTTCGTATCCATCCATAACGTTAGCAGCTGAACATGTGATTTGTGCAGTACGGTGCTGAAATGGTGGAATCCAGCGTAAAATCCATCTCCCGCCCTGTCATCGACCGTCTACCTGTCAATCAACTCGACGAATTTGCTTGTAGACAGCTGGATCGAGTAAGTCTTCAGTTCTGCAAGGAAGTCTTTTGGTCAAGTTGGAGATTTGGCGTTAAAATAACACAGTTTAAACACATCTATCACCATACTTATCTCTTCTCATACCTTCGCACCTTCTTTGGGTTTGCTGGGCTTACATGTACCTCAGTTTGACAGATATCGTCGACCGTCGACCAGCGAAACGAGTAGCGGCCCATCGCCACCAACATCTCCCAAATTCAGTCAACCTGCTCCTGGTAGTTTAAATCAAAGTGAATCTATTTCGATCGAGTCTACGGATTTTGGCCTTCCCAAGGTCAAGCTGAAATCTAGATCTTCAGAAACCTCGACGATTGGCGATTATCCGAGCAGTCATAGAGCGAAAGAGTATGAAAAATCTAGGTTAGCGAAGGGAAAGGCAAAGAGCTGGCTCCATGCTAGTAGTCCATTCGTCGGACCAGCACCAGCACCTCCGGAAATGACGCCATCATCGTCCTCATCCCAATCCTCAGCCCAGGAACGTCAAGTTGCTCAACGTAGCCGATGGCAAGCCGTCCTATCCGAAGCGGGTGGTCTCAGTGCCGCCTTGAGTGACGAGAGTTTGCGACGGCTCAAGTACTGTCTACAATGGTTACAAGTACGTTCTTTGTGATCTTACCAAAGAGTATCGAACACGACTATTTGTTTAACAGTACGCAACTGCACATATCGATGCACAGATTCTGATCCTCCGAGACTTCACTGCAAGCCTACAACCCCTTCCTTCACAAACGCCAGCGCCGCATCCACCAATATCACAGGCTCATATGCGAACTCTAATCGCAGTAAGGCGCGATATTGTACATACCGTAAAACAAGTAGTCGACGTGGTCAGTCGATATGCGGGTGGTGCGCTTCCCGAACCGGCTCGTGGACGCGTACGAGGCTTTATCCTTGGGCTACCCCAGAGGTGGGCCCAAAGGGCTGGAGTGGCTGGTCCTTCTACGCGGGAGGAAGACGGGGAGCGGGAGAGAGATAGGGAGAGTGTTGCTGCTGCCTCTGGAACTGGCACAGGACCTATGCGGAGGAGTAATCGGAGAGGAAGAGAGAGGGGACCGGGAGCAGGCTCTGCTCCGTCTTCGAGGGCAACTTCTCCTATGGCGAGGCACACACGACATCAAGACGAAAACGGGGACCCTGTGTCTGCTAGTACCGCCATAGTAGCTGCACAGCGAATACTGACTCTTGCGACGGAAAGTCTGGATATGATGAGGGGTGTGACAGGTGTAGTAAAGGATAGCCTGGACAGAGCTGACGCGTATGTCGTTTGTTTCTTGACCGTTAGTAGTTATAATACGCGTGTTGCAGCTGGGTCGGCCGGTTCCGGACTGTTGGACTTCAAAGAGGCGAACACACGGAAGATAACGCGACTGGATCATCGTCCTCCCATGGCGGAGATCCTGCAATGGAACTCGATTTCTCTTCTTTACGGCACCGGAGAGTTCTTAGCTTCAGCTCACAGGCCGATGAAAGTGACGCATTGCCCTCACCATATTCTGGCACTTCATCATATTCGTCCTATGCAGGTGGCTCGAGTATTCCTTCAACGCCTGGTGCGGGTACTCAGACACCCGTGTATGTGTTTTCAAGAGGAACTTCGAGCCCAAATCTCATGGGGTTGGGACTGAGCTCGATGACCTTGATTGACTCGGCATTTGGGACACCTAAAAGTATGACGAGCGGATTACCGGATGACGTGGATCCGGATGATTCGGGAGTGACAGGGGCTGGATCGGGCGTAGTCAAAGGGAAGGAACAAAACTTGGATGATATAAAGATTGCTGGAATGGATGTTCAGGGAGAAGCTGAGGATGGAGCAGATTTCCAAGTGGATGCGATGGCGGGCAAGATGGACGTTGATGTGTAAGATCTATGACAGGATGTCTATCTCGATTTCTCCTTTCCTGTTTTCTGGATATATTGTAGTGTCCAGCCACTTCACATGAATTGTTGCTTTTTCTACTATTGGTATAACGATGAAGGAGGTCAGTTGATTACACATTATAAATGGTGTCCACCAAGAGATGGTCGTCTCAAGGGGTGTGGACATTGGATCTTGTTCTGCATTCGGCAACGGAACTTTCCGGCTGACATCGGCTGATGACGGCACAATGTCGGTACTCACTTAAATTTAAAGTCCGACTAAAATAAATACAGTAATATCAGACAAACACTTCAAATAATTTACACTATTTAGCAGAATACATCATTTCTCATGACTTTTGAGATATATATGAATGATTTCCAGCTATTATCTGACATGATATATATAAATGATTAGTAAAATACATCATTTTCATGAATTCTTCTTGAAGATGTAGACTCCTGAGGACAAAGCAAGGATATATTTGTGAGCTTAGAATGTGTGGGCTGTCTTTCCAGATATTGAGGTCAATGAGAGGAATCACCATGAGAATCAAGATTTTGTGAACAATGCATATCAGATGCATTTGCTCTGAATATACTGTAGAGTATCCAACAAGTCCATCAGGTATCCCAAGCCTTGTCTCTTCCTCATGAGTGATGCAGGATCTTGTTGGAAAAACTCTCAACCTCAGCAGGAGCATAAGCTGATTTCCAAGATGTGTCTCTCCTAAAGATGACATTGTATATTAGATTTCCAGTGCACTTCTAAGCAGAATTTGCATGCAATAGGGATATTTGTACAGTGCTTCTGTTTGGTCTGATTAGAAGAGATCACAATATCACATGAGGTCTAATGAAATTCAGACTTGCTATTGTAACACACCTGCAAATGTAGCTTTACATTTTTGACTTGTTTGATGGACTTTGAAGACAAGTTTGCCATGCTTGATATATTCAAGACACCTAGGACAGAGGACTAGTCTATTTCCATTAGAGTCAACCTTATCAAGAGGTTAGAGATCCTTTCTCCCAGAAGGTTGCTTATATACCCTTTGTACTCAAGTAGTTTATATTACCCTTTTTGATGACGCGCTTCGTTTCCACTTCTGCTCCCCTTACCAGATCTTCCCTCCTCGCTCGAAGGTCCCCAGATCGTGTTAAGGATAAGAGATTCTGTGTTCGACCGAGTTCCGTTTCCAATATAGTTGTCAAACCTTGGGAGTGATGCTTACTCTTGGAAGTATTATCGGTTGTGTGCCAGGAGGAGTATCATAGACATTGAATGGGTACATTCCCAGCCTGCGGCCTTACATCACCTGATCATCCCGGTTTTCTTTCGACCATCTTCAAGCTCCCGGCGCACTTTCCTTTCATTTCCCATCCTCTAGAACTTTTGGCTGGGTTATTCTATTATGTGATATCCAGGCTTGTTATCTTCGCCTGACAATGGGAGCGCGTCGATTGGACCAGCTTACCAGAATGTCGTCAATTGATCCCATGTGCGGTCCAAGCACTGGCCACCGGTCAGGGTCAAAGCGAACTCGAACAATAACCATTGTTCACTGCATACCCGGACTCCTGTCGATCTTGTCCTTTAAGTGACAATTAAGGTAAGAGATCCCACAATTAAACGGGCGTTCTTGAAAATTCACTTCATTTGACCCTACAATGCAGGTTGCCCGTGAAAATCTCGACGCTACAATCCAACAAATACTACGTTACACCCCCAATCATCTACCTCAAAATCCCGACAATTTTTCATGCGAACCTGTCCTCGCACCATTTGCATTTTATGACTTTCATGTCGATGATAAACTCTCCTTGAAAAGAGTTTCTCTGTTACCCTCTCTTCCGGTCAATCTTGCCAAAGTCGCCAACCGCGCCATAGCCAAGACTAAAGCTGATGGAGTGATATTTCCAACAGGTGGTTCGCACGTCCTTCTACGATCGCCTCTGAATATCAAGCATGTTGACGACGGAAAAGCAGTCAGCGAGGCGTACAAGTCAACTATGGCCGACTATATCAACCCCGTCGCATCTATGCTCTCGCTCCATCCACATGCCCCTTGGTGGACCTCTAGCCTTAAGTTCGCGCGATACGAGCCCTCACACGCGAGGTGTCCGAAAAACTACTCCATGCATGAGAACGCCGGCCTGTCCTTCCGTGTAGATCCAGATGACACGTCCGCGTTGCCCGCTCAGGCAGCTTGGGATACGATGGAAAAATCAAGACGAAACTTGTTAGAGAAGGCCGCTCGACTGTTTCCTCAGCTCGCCGTTTTCCACTTTTATTGTGAGGGCGACGTACAATCGGAACGGGGATTGAGAGATATTGACAAGTATATCTCTCAGCCATTTAATTCTAAATCACATACATTTGCGCCAGGATGCCAGCCATCGAAAACTAGATCTCCGTTGCCACTGGACGCCATAAATACGGCGTGGGGGGATCCAGTCGTGTCGTGGAATGCTGGGTGTCGGCAGAGCTCACGCATTGCTGCTCGAGAGCGCAACGACTGCGAGAAAAGGCCTCGATGGATTAAGGTTACCCTCCCTCAGGCAAGTCCATGTTTCAAGAAGGATAATCCGCAGGACTTTCCAAAATCTATGCTGCTTCATGTTGGTGTATCCAGTTTTCCCAACCTGACAAGCTTGTCTGGTTAACGCTTCGATCATATGTAGGCTTGGGCGCGAGCCGTTGAAATTGACGCAACTTTTATACTGATCAATTGCGCTAATCATGAGAGAATCGGTTATAGACATCGCGCGACCCAGACGCTGTTTATTTCCGAGGTCATTGACGTTTCAAAGTTTGCGGACCCATCCTACACAGAACTTCACTTGGGGTTGTACCTCTCCATTATTGAGGATGCCTTGGAGAGGACCCGTCTTATTATGCAGAGATCTAGAGAGCCTCTGCTTACACGACAACCGGGACAACCTGAGAAAGAGATCACTGGCCCACAGGAGACTTGTAGCAATTCAAAGCGCAACCGGAGGGACAAGTACCTCCCGAAATCCGCTCCCAGGAAACGTCCCCGTACTAGAGCTGCTTCGGCGAGAGAATCTGTTCGTAGGCTCGGTGCTTGCAAGGTTTTAGAGGTACGCCGTGCTTTTCATACGTAACTCCTGACTAATTCTCGGTGACAGGAAATAGACGAGGAGATGAAAGGTCGACGTCTGGCCTTACTGCGCATTCTATATCTCCACTACAATTCGTTCACTCCATCCTGTTTTTGGGAGGACAGCAAGCCTGATTCGAGACCTAAGAAAAAGGACTACGTCTGCAGCCCTAAAGATTATTTTGTTGTAACGCTCACCTCTGCACTCTGCGACGGCTCGACCGGACATGCTCATCGAGCTACCCTCGAATTTCTCGGGCGTGATGGGAAACCTCGAAAATATTCTAGCATAGTTGTCAAGCTGGCTACGGAGTCAAGGGCTATCGCACGCCTGCAGAATGAGTACAAAGTGTACGAGCACCTCAATGCATCTGGTGTCACAGGTATACCTCATGTATATGGGATTTATCATGATCACGAAGTCAAAGCGACGATTCTTGTCATGAGCGATGTTGGAGAAGCGCTATGGAAGCGGCCGCCTTTGAAGTCAGGTACCGTGCAAGTCTCGCCGGAAGAAAGGTCAGTCCAACCGTGGTTGCCGCAATCCCTCGCCTGATGACCTCTCAGGGAGGGTTTTATTAAAGTCCTCAAGTCAATTCATGCAGCCGGCGTACGCCATCGCGACATCCGAATTATGAACATGGCGGTCAAGGATGATGGCACCGTCAGCATCTTCGACTTTGATATGGCTGACATTGCCGCTTCAAAGGCATCTCGAGAGCGCGAGATGGCTCATTTAATCGATCTACTAGACGGTAGAGAGCTGCCATGGGAGTCTCAGCAGACTTTGGGGACTCCTGATAATGCCAGACCGTATGATGCTAATGATGCGTATGAGTATGTTGAGGTGGAGGGCGTTACGTACGAAGAGGTGGGCCTTGTTCGGACACAGCCGCGTCGTTAAGCTTAGGCTTTTCTGGTACCTACTTACCTTGATTTTCTTCGATGCTTGCTCGTCATTATTACTACGACTATGAATTGTCCTTTTTCGTCGCTCTCAACTCAGTACTGAAGCAGAAGTTAGATCATAAATGATGATTGTTGAAGCCGTTGGAATCATTTCATGGTACAATCAGCTCGGGTGTGATACTCTGTCAGTTCTGCAAGAGGTTTTCAGGGCACGTGTTGTGACCATGACAAATTGACAATTGACTGCTTTTAGAAAATTGACGACTGGATTAGTTATATAGGTGTTGACTGTGCGTCACCATCATCGGCGCCAATGAAGCCCTTGTCTCACTGCTACCACGATGTCTGAAGGCATGTCCTCATCCTGGAGATACATTTCCTCCGCATCGTCGCGCGCCTCGTCCCTAGGTTGGGACTACATCAATATAACTCGGGCCAAGGTTTTGTCGAAGACTGGCAATGCTTCTGGCGTGGCATATGTCCAGGAAGAAGGTGGAAAGGGCTGGCGGGCGTGGGCTGGTCAGAAACTAAGGTTCAGGAAAGGACTAGGAGATGGAGGATCCAAATCGAGCAACGAAACTCTGAATCTATTTCCAGGCTGGGCTGTGCGACGATTTCGGAAACCATCGAACGCCGACATCGAAGGTGCGTTATTTCTTTTATAAAGAGAAGGTACTTATCTTGACTCGTCATAGGTGCCTTTGAAGTTGAGGTTTTCGTCTCGGGCTTCGCGATAAGCCATCGTTCGTTGGAGAATGCCAGTCGTTCCCAAAGGGCGTTTATCAGGCTAGCAAAAGGTATGAAATGCTCGGGGTTTGTGTTGCGTTGCAGAGAACCCTCGCAGTGGGCCGCGTATGCGGATGTTCTAAACGAGCAGTGCTAGCGTTTCACAGTAGCACTGCGAATTTTTTTCGGCAAAGTTTCCCAGTGAAATCATTCATTATTCCTGAATGAAATATTTACTCTCTTTTCGGACCCGTCTTCGACATATCCAATGTATGTGCTAACAATTTCGTAGGTTTTGCATCGCTGCCAAGGCTCACCGCAGACGCCATCGAATCCGACTCAGTCATTCGATTATCGCCATCAACTGAAGCACTGCTTCAACAGAAAAATCTTCCTCCTCGACCTGACGAAATTACAGAAGACTATGTACTTGATACACTGGAGCGTCAGCTCGAGCGTGTCAAGACAGACTCACCCAGAACATGCAATTCCGCTGGTTTCAAAGATTCGTCAGCCTCCTCGAGCTCCGATCCTGCCAAGTCAGACAACGATGAAGCAGATGTTCCCGAAATTAGTGTTCTCAATCGTAGTCCGGGCTCGTCGCTACCTGCAGAAACTCTCCGCAAGCTGCACGACAATATAGAAAAGCGTCTTCAGCCCTTCTGGTCTACCGTGCTCGCATCAAGGGTAGTTCGTATCTACCTCTTCGGATCGCCACATCACTACACACCTCCCACTGAAGCCGAAGACGAAAAAGAAGCTGGAGATCGAGAATTTAGCAATTATGACCCTGTAGATATGCAGGACGTCATCACAGCGGCTGACGGGAGCTTTCAAGCGCGTTTTGTTATCAAGTGGGAGAACCTCTGCCAGCACCCTGGCGCTCTCCATATCGCGTTCGGAGATGAGCTTGAGGAGCATGATCTGCTTGTCGCTGCGCAAATTCAGCCTGCAGCACCCACACCAGAGTCGTCGAACTTCAATAGTCTTTGCAGGAACGGTACCACCGTTACCACTACCACCACCGTCCAGAATGCTCAGAACCCGCCGTTGTCGCCGATCAAGACGTTGCGCATCCCGATATCTCATTCACCAGTTCGCGTCATCTCGGACATTGACGACACTGTCAAGTTGTCAAATATATTATGCGGAGCTCGCACTGTTTTCCAGAATGTCTTTGTAAGGGATCTGGAGGAAAATATTATTCCCGGTATGGGAGAATGGTATACGTCAATGTGGAGTCAGGGTGTTCGGTTTCATTATGTAGTAAGCTTCTCCTCGGTGTTTCCTCTCAGCAATACGTATCCATATTGATGATCTTGACCGCAGTCGAATGGGCCGTTTGAGCTCCTTCCCATCGTGAATGAGTTCTTCCGGATCTCACGACTGCCTCCCGGTAAGGTTAGCGGTACTCCGATAGCCAAGTTATGCTCATTTAGTTTCCAGGGTCGATCAAGTTGAAGTCTTACGCCGGCCGCTCCATATTCCACAGCTTGCTCAGTGCACCTGCGACGCGCAAACGTGCAGGCGTGATCGACGTCCTTGACTCCTTCCCGGAGTCACGGTTCATCCTTATCGGAGACACGGGTGAACAGGATATGGAGCTCTACGCGGAGTAGGCATTTATCCTTGTGTCATTGCTAAATCCATATTGACCACAACTCTAGACTCGCCTGTGAACGCCCTCATCAAATACTTGCGGTCTTTCTTCGAGATGTTGAGACCGGCGACCCCATTGACGACCCTACGGGCTGGAAGTCCTTCGGTGTTACCAGCTCAAAGGAAGATACCATTCGACCACGCACTCGAAGGACCTTATCGACCTTTTTGAGCAACAGTACCACGTCGCCTCCGCC
Source organism: Termitomyces sp. MG145 (assembly GCA_003313055.1). NCBI lineage: Eukaryota > Fungi > Basidiomycota > Agaricomycetes > Agaricales > Lyophyllaceae > Termitomyces > Termitomyces sp. MG145. The sequence goes on from QGOB01000173.1 coordinate 63,383, forward strand.
CCACAATGAAACTAGTGGCAACAACTACTTTACTTCTACCACGCTCACAACCGAACCCCAACCAACGAAGGCGTCCATTGGTTCTTCCGACCCAGCCCCAAGCGCATTTAATCACTACATTTCGAACCCTAACCACTGGCATGCGCCGGACGGATCGTTGTCGTCGAATTCTTCAACTTTATCTTCGGCTTCATCAGGGTCGAAGATGACGGAGACGGAGAAGAGAAAATCTGCGCTGCAGGCACGAGTGCACCTTGCGCGCACGCTGATGCCAAGTCATATACCAATGAGGGTATTTAGGAATCCTAGTGAATGTGTGGAGGCAGATGAAGTGCTGGAGAGAGAACAACCCGCGTTGCCGCGGACGTCATCATAGAGGTTTAGGAGAGTGTATTCTTTTCAGAAAGGCTGGCAATGTTTGTATATGGCAAGGGTCAATATTAATCTGTAATCATACGTGAGTGGGTTTTCGGTGTTTATATACTTGCTATGGGTACATTCGGGCAAATGTATTTTGCTGTGTTAGTTGTTCTCTTTTCTGCCACTGCTGTTGATGGACAGCCTAATTACTTGAGCGAATAATCCAGCAATTGCATCGTAAAAGTAGTAGCTTCTGATGATACTATTTGAATGGTCAGAATGGTTCACTGTTTTGTAAGTGCCATGTTGTAAATATGCTGCAACAGCTTTTCTAACCACCAATGTAATCTCTGCTGCCTCTAATAGGCATAATATTTGATCAGGTTAGTCTGAATGAAAGTTATGCTATTATTTATCTCAGCTACTGACTGTGTTCTATATGACAATAAGATAGAGATTGAATAGGAAAAGCGCGAGACTTGTTGTCCCTGGAATTGCTCCACTTGAGCCAGAAGAAGTAAGGAAAGAGCACAGAGCAGAGGTTCAAGAGTGCACTGATTGTTGCATAGAGCATCTTCCCTTTGCTGACCTTAACCTACATACTAGTTCCTCCCCCTCTTGCACTCCCTCATAGAAAGGCCTTCTATGAGGACATTTGGGGCATGAGATGTAAAGCCCAGGAGCAAGAGGGATGTGAAGGTGAATTTATCAACACTCCAGACTATTGAGGTAGATGCTAGGATCTATGCTGGAACTTCTGCCCCTTGCCACAAAAGCATCTCTCAACAACTAGTTCATGCATTTGCAGCTAATTCTCAGCTCAAGCTTTTTTGCAGCCCTGCACCTTATTATATCCACAACTTTGAAGACATATTGTCTAAGGCTTTTTTTGACTCCCTTCCAGAATGCAAGCAGTGAGATCATGCTACTGAACTGGTCCCAGATACAGAACTATTCAGCTACAAGGTTTATCTGCTCACCCCTTATGAGCAGGATGAATTGGATGTTTTTCTATAGAAGAACCTTGACTCTGGTTGAATACATTCTTCAAAGTCTCTGATGGCCTCCGCAGTTCTTTATTCAAGAGGAAAAATAGGTCATTATCTGATTCAGGATTACCACATCCTGAAGATGACATCAAGAATTGCTACTCTCTACCCCTCATCTCTGAGCTTGTTAACAACCTCCAAGGTTTATCAAGTTGTTTACCAACTGAGGCTACAACAATATGTGCATCAAGGAGGGAGATGAGTGGAAAGACTACATTTCAGACCAATTAGACAATGGTGAATGACATCTTCTACAATCTGATTGCTAAAGGAGTTGCCTGCATATATTCAGACAATAACCTCATTTAGACTAGGACTCTTGAGGAGTATCCTTGAATCATATGCTTTGGCCTGGAACAGCTTTGCCCAACAATAATTAATTGTACCTGAAACTGGAGAAGTGTGAGTTTGAGCAGACTAAGGTGGAATATCTTAATCTAGGTGGCTGGAATAGCTAAGTGGCTCAAGCCAAGGGATGAGAAGGAGGTGCAAGCCTTTCTAAGTTTTGTCAACTTCTACTGAAGGTTCTTTCACTACACACATCTATTCTTTGACCTCACATGGTGTAAAAATAGGAAGCAAAGCAGCAAGCTGCCTTTGACACTCTCAAACAAGCTGTCACTTTGAAGTCTTTTCTTCTCCCTGACAATGACTCTCCCTTCCAAGTGGAGGCTGACAGCTCAGACTTTGCTACTAGGACAGTGTTATCTCAACTGTTTGTCTCAGGAGTGACATCCCATATCTTTCTATTCTAAGAGCCCTAATGCAGTAGAATGCAACTATGAGATCCATGACAAGAAGATGCTTGCCATCATACACTCCTTTCAAGAATGGTGGCATTTCCTTGAGAGTGCTTGGCACAAGTTTGAACTCTGGATAGACCATGAGAACCTTGAGTACTTTTGAACAGCCAAGCACAACTGTCACCAAGCTTGCTAGTCTTTGTATCTGGCTAACTTTGACTTCTTGCTGCACCCCAAACCTGGATAGAGCATGGGTAAGCCAGATGCACTGTCACAGCAAGCATATCATAGGCACTGAAACAGGTGAAAACAATGATGTTGTCCTTTTTAAACCAAGTCTTTGCTATCCATGCTTTGGAGGACCTGACAGTCCAAGGAAACAAGGCAAACATCTTTAAGGGCATCAGAAAGGAGAACTGGGAGGGTCTGCAAGAGGGTATAAGTGGCTAAGGCTGTCATGGCCCTATACTCTCAACAAAGTCAAGGGGTGAAGTTTGTGCATACAAAAGATGATTGGAATAGACACCTTCCAGATGCTGAGTTCCAGTAACAACAATCACACCTATGCTTCCACCCAGTAATCCTCCTTCTTCCTTAGACACTGGCAGGTATTGGCTTTAAGCCTTGGGCACAGACATCTGAAAATAAAGTGGGTGAATGAGTTTGTTGAGAGGATGTGGAAGGCACAGGAGGGGACAAAGGTAGGAATTATGGGCAAACCCTAGCCCCAAGTACAAGACAGGGCAACTATGTTTATCTAGATGCATCTAGTATTGCCACTACTAGGCCCTCTCAGAAGTTATCTCATGGGAATTTGGGCTCCTTTGTAGTAGAGCAACAAGTAGGTTTCTTGGCATATTGTTTAAGGCTTCCAGCAGGACAACATTGTCTGAACCTAGTCTTTATTATAGTGAAGCTATTCTCTGCTCCTAATGACCTAATGCTAATGCTCAAAGTTACCACTGCCACCAGTCCTAGTGAATGAGGAGAACTATGAGGTGGAAGAGATATTGGATAGTAGGACATTCAGATGCAAACTCCAGTTCAAAGTGAAGTGGAAAGGTTATAGTTTGAAGGATGTGTCTTGGCCACCATGGAAAAATGTACAGACACCAGGCCTGGTCTAAGGCTTCATTAGAGAGAATCTATCACAATTCACCAGCAGATCATGCAATCTAGAACTTCTTCTACTCCATATGGTTCAGTTCATAGACCAAGTAGACATGTCTGGCTCACATGATCATTCACGATCTGACCAAAAGGTCATGTGAGGAACCTTCTGTCAATGAGTCAGCAACTGGTGGGATGAGGTTTCCTCTACTTTTTTGAAAACTATCTCTTTTGGGGCTATTTTTAAAGTGTTGATCTTTTGAGTTAGGGCTGCATTTTTTCTGTTGTCCTGTACAGTTATTTCTCATGCTTCTAGAGCTCTGCCAGGTGTATATTTATGCTTGTAGATACTGTACAGTACTAGATATACTTTATATCTTTCTTTGCCAGCTGTGTGACTAAGCCATAGCTTCCAGAAGTCACCCTTACAGTGGTGGTGTTGCTGAAGGGATCAATAGTATTAAGCAGCTGAAGAAAGCCCAAATCTCTTCTTTTTACTCTTTTCCCCCCCTTTTCTGCCCAATGAGCTTGATATTCCTACAGATTTTTTAGATTATAGGTATATTTTTTAATTTCTTGATGTTACTGATAACAAAGCATTTTTCACTATAACTGATATATATAAGATATATATGTGATATCTTACATCTTTAACCTCTCTCTTTTACTTGCAACAAGTTTCAGTAAAATATTATATTTAAATATAATCATATGTAAAATGTAATGCAAGGCTTACTTCATTAAACATTGGTTTAAGCAACAATCAAAATGTATTCACAGTAATTTATTAAAGAAGAAAAGAGTCTGCCTCCTAGTCTCAAAGGTTTATTTGTTTGTGAAAAAAGTAACTAACTCAACTACACAAAGTCATTTGAAATGCTGAACAGTATTTTAAGACTAATTTTGTAGTGTAATAGCACAGATTTTAGAGTAGAACTATATCACAAGAAAATTCTTCTAGAATACACCAAGTGTGTTATCTTGGACATAACAAAATTAGGGAGATCAAGCCTCAAGGGCAATGAGATGCTAAATATTTGTCCAAACTCCCACTTATTGAATTTCCAAATATTCTTCCCTCCTACAAGTTTGCTTTATAGCCCATGTTGTCTGAACATAAGAGAGGCTTGACCATTATAGAATGAGTTGACTGATTGATGAGTAATTTATCAGTTATGATGTGAATATGTATAATTGATATTGATAAAAACATGCTTGTTATTGACAATGTTACAAGCTGAACAAGAGTAACAGAACTTATTAGACATTCACCAAGGATAATATAGTAGAGCAAGAAATCTATACTAGGCAGCTAAATGGCAGATGTAATAGAGTTTGATTTAAACCAGACATTAACTTCCTATTCTGTGGAAGGTAGGAGCCACTTGAGAAAGTTGAGAGGTGAAGTGATAGTATTGAAAATCTTGAGATTCATTTGTAGAAATAGAAGTATGAGCTGTACAACCCTCAAATCATCTTAAAGTACTTTCTGTTGACACAAGTATCCAAGTGCTGTCAAAAAGTAAAAAGTGTCCTGCCTCTCATGACTTGGATAAGTATATATTTGGATTCTGTCCAATTTCATCATAAACCAAGTAACAGCAGAAATTAACTAGTGAGTCTCCTTTCATATGACAAATGGAGAAGGGACCTTAGAAGATTGTGCATCCTTATATATCCTAAGTAAGACTAGAAATTCCTGATCGTTTCAAATCTGATCAATATATCACAAGTAAATGACTGGCATCCATAGGGTTGCATTATGACATACTTATTGGAATATTTGGTCGGACAGCATTAGTCCAAACAGTGTCAAAAGCACTAGTTTTCATGATCTGATTAAGACTTGGAGCATGAGGGTAGAGAAATGACACACTTGGGCTGTCCTTTGTCATTGAGCATTCCAGGCTCAAGGCTGCCTGTATCTGCACCACAGCAAGGAGAGGAAGTGCCCCATACTACAGAAATTCATGAATCATTTGCAGGAAAAATAGGAAGCAGTGATGTACAAGGACCAGCAGCCCAAATCGCCCAGCCAATGTATTCATCATTGTCTGCAATGTAATTGAACATCTCGTCGAGCATCTGGAAAATGCATGTTGAGCTCTATTTAAGGCAAGATCAACTGTATGAACCTGGAAGCAACCCTCATTGTTTCCACCTCCAAACTCAGTGATCATGGCCCTGTGTCGGTGTTAGCACTTACTGATGAATTCCTGTTTGACATATGAGAAAGCTGCCTCTCACTTCAAGTTGTTTTCTTGCAGCCAAGTGGTCAAAGCCGCGAGGTTTGAAGGCGCTATTGAACAAAACATAGGTTACATCCACCTAATATTTGAAAGGCTATACCAGGTTGTGTACAATTGTCATGAGAACCAGAGAAATCAATGTCTATAAACCCGGAATGTTGACTGTCAGTCATAGAAAACGAAGAGCAGTATGGAACATCTGCTGACCAAGATACTGAGGTTCACAACGTCAAAATGACGAGTTTCGCTTACACTTTACACAGACTTACCTCATGGATATCAATGGCTAAGTTTCTAAGAGGGTCGTTGAGCATGTTCATGAAGTCACTCGAAGGTGCGTCATTGTTTCCTGTAACCTGAGTCCAGGAGTGGCCACCGGTAAATCCATTGCCTGGTGCAAGGATGAGCTGTTGCGCTCCAACAGACCGTATACCATCAACGGCAGCTTGGTTATTCTCTAACACAAGTTCAGTGGGCTTCGAGGGGGAAATAAACATTATCAGATCTGTTGTTTACGGATAAGATGGAAATATGTACCATGTCGTGAGGTTCGTTGTTAATACCAAAAATAACTTTGGGATTTGACTGGAAACGGCGTGCCAGTTCCGCCCAGAATTCGCCAAATTGCTGGGTAGTGGCTGCAGTAGGATCTGATGAGTTTCCGATGACCTGACTAGAAGTTTGCCACTTGTATCTTGTCATTTCAAAGAAGTGCATACGCTGCCGGAGAAAGGTTGTTGGGAGGGATCGCTAGCAGATGTGAGCTGTGTGTAAAGAACGAGGCTCCAGAGGATGCTCACTTGTAACGCATATAGTTGTGGGGGTCAAGCAACGCGTACACCCCCTTGGTCAAAGTGATATAGTTGATAGCATCAGCATATTCAGCAAAATACTGATAAAATCACGGTTAATTGCAATATCCCAAGCTTCCCAATGGCCACTAACAGTTTCGTTGAATTTACTGCCCAGCCCTACAGAAAGAGGGCACATGCGTTCCATGAGAAAGGTGACGCGGAAGAAGTTGATCTTCTCTTGGTCAACAAAAATATCGATGGTAGACTAGAAACATGAACGGATAATATCTTCAGCGGTGCATCGTTCATATCAAACGAACCTTGTTTATGAATGCGTAATCAACCCCAAAGCGACCAGGAAGGCCAAATCCTGGCGTGTCAATGGGAGCGAAGACGCCAAATTCACCTCCAGACTCAAGAAAATTGTTAAGGAATGAGAATTATGATGAGGTGATCCTCAATTGAAATAGTCACCTCATTAACGCCGGCATAAAGAACTGCAGCATGAGCTATACAAATAACAGCAAGGAAAACAAGAGGTCGGAACATCGACGAGAGAAACATGTTTTATCTCACATGTTTGCTGGGAGAGCCTGAACTTATATATATTTGAAGGCGCACCAACATGGTACGTGAATCAACCGTCAATTCTTCGGAGAAAAGACATGACCAGAGCCAGAATCGTTGAAGAGGCAAATCGACATGCTTCCGTGTTAATAGCCGAGTTTTTGTTCTCAAGATCGCCAATATTAAGAAAATCAGAAGTGTGCGCCTCAAAGCGCTAACTGAAATCCTCATCTTAACGGTCTCCGGGTGTCATGAACATATCAATGAAGAGAGGGTCACGGCGGAGAAAGATGGCTGAATTACCATCATGTGAACCCTTCAGAGACTCGTGATTACTACGTTTAGTAATATTGCGAACTCTTCATCTCTACCGGTAACGATCTCCGAGTGTCATGAACATATCAATGAAGAGAGGCCACTGCGTCGGAGAAATTACCATCATGTGGATCCTCAGACTCGTGATTACGTTTCTCAGGTGAATCTGTTTAGGGTTCTACGTTTGTCCATTAGGGTACACGCTGAAGGCGTAAATTTAGCATCTCTCCCACATCTTTTCATGACAGGTCAACGTCGTGGCACCGCGGCACGAGCGAGCTTCTGTCCACAAACAGGGGGTCTCGGTTGTTTACCATTGTAAAGGAATAACGGGTGACTTGTGAGTCGGTGCAAGATACAGAATGGAAGACAAACCGGCAGGGGCAAAGGAATGAAGAGAAAATGGTAAGAGGGAGGGAATTGTGGCTCAAAACCAAGTGTGACTGAAAAAGGCGAAGAAAAAATACTTACAGTCCAGCTTTGATAGATCAAAAGCGTCAGAAAATCATTGATGTTGCAACTCAAACTGTGCACTCTGATAAATTTGACTCATGTTGCAACTCAAGCTGTGCACTCTGATAAATTTGACAGTTCTGTGAATTTTTTAGCAATATCTCCAGATGTTAAGTACTGTAAGAGCCTGACAGGTCTGGGCCACTTGTAGCGCATGACATGGGGTCTACTTGGTAGCCAATGTAGTAGACAGCACCTTGATGTGTCTATCACAATTGATTTGTCAATGTCAACTATTATCGATGAGTGAACATGAGAAAACAGTAGGTGGTGCATGCACAAATATAAGCGTTTCGTCTATATGGTAAAACTAACGAATAGTAACCATCGCCTCCTGCCATACACGTGACAATAACGGTTGAAGGGGTTTGGGCGGAGCTTTGTCTCCGTGTACAACCCAGTCCTCAATAGGACACGGAGTCTTTCCTCATGTCTATCTCCTTGCTGCCGCCTGAAATAATCGAAGTAATACTTTCTGAAATTGACCAAGTGCCAGATCTGTTGTCTCTGGCTTTCACTTCGCGAGCCAACGCGAATATCGTCATCCCAAGCCATACAGAATATCGCAAGATTCGCGTTCGTACACCAATGCCTGCTATGTGGTTCCATCTTGCACAACGCCCCGATCTCGCTCGCAACGTCCGTGAAGTTCAACTCTGTCCGCGTCAAGATTACACCGCGCCAGATCGATTCCCTTTCTCTCTCGTTGATAATTCACTCGGAAACGAGAATGAAGAACAGCGTGTTGATAATCTTTGCACCGCATTAAGGCACATGAAAAGACTCACCACATTTGTGTGGCAATATGAAGCGGACACCAAAGCGGGTTTTCGAACATTGAACCACCGTCACGAAGAAATGATTCTAACATCTTTGTGTCAAGCTCCGGATTTGCGGCATCTGATGCTTGGAGGACAATGTGGAGCTCATGTACGGGATGGAAAAGGAACTCGGAGGTGTTCATATCCAGTGTGTTTTATCAAAAGCTCGGAACTCCAGGCACTGACCTGATTTTGATTGCTCCTCAAGTTATGGACTATTAACAATCTAGAGTCGCTTTCCCTGCTTGGTTCGGTTTGGGCGAACAAATCAAATTCTGCGCATATTATTCGTTTCATACAGCGTTCGCCCAACATCAAGGTGTGCCTGCTCCAAAATTTATGTTGCGCCCACTGATCGTCCCCGTAGCACTTGGAAGTTCCTATGGAACTGAACGGCTTGGATACTTGTCATCTTCCACACCTCAGAAGAGTTGGACTCCCTATGACGCTGGGAACGATTGCAACCAGCCTCAATGGAATGATTGCCAACTCCGCGACAAGATTTCTTCAATGCAACCCCAGTATAGAAGTGCTGAACTGGAACGCGGTCGCCACATATTTGCTGCCATCGGATGCTCTTCCAAACCTAAGGTGTTTGTCCAGCAATAGCGACACCATGGCTGGTTTGGAGATGTCAGAGTCCGTTCGCAGGCCGATTGAATGTCTCGATCTATGGGATGCAGACGCTGATAGCCTGACCAAGCTGCATAATTTTGATCCTTCCACTCTACGGAAATTAAAGATCGCTAACGTGCGTTCTCTAGAATCACTGTGTATCATTGCACAGAAGTTTGTAGGCATCACCTGGCTTTGTCTACCAGGTAGATACACGCAAAAATGCTTGAATAGATGGATATTGGATAATTATGAACTTGTACGTGAACCATTTCCCCCCAAGTACTATGTCGCGAATATCCTCCATGAAAGCCTCAATTATTGGATATTCTATCTTGTTTCCGCAATCTCGAGGTTTTTCGTGGCCCGGCACTTTGGGAAGCTGTCGGTGGCAATTCCGAAAAGGAACAAATGCACAATGCGATTATTGACCTTATAGAGCGCTGCCCACGACTCCGTCAACTTGATTACTGCAGTTTCTACGAGAAGCGGAAAGCGATCAAACTTATCAAGATTCACAGAAAGGAAAGCAGGGATGGCGTGTTGGAGCAAGTCTGGTACGAGGTGCAGCGGCCGCCGCCTGGGTACGTTTTTAGGCTCGTAATCATGTTGATCATCACTATCATTTACCATCCACTTGTAAATGTTCTCGATCACTCTTCCTCGTGTTACTTTTTCTGAAATTCCTCATGGTACTTGAAGATTGAGTTCTGATTACATTGCGGCCACAGGAATGTTTTCAATGCTATAACGAGGACCTTTGATTAATTTATGAGGGGACTTCCAAGGTACTAGAATCGATCAAACTACGCACTGCATCATACGAGAGTTTTACCACGGGATCAAGTACGGATTTAACAATCTCGGAGATTAGGGACTTGCCGACCTGAGAACAACATTATTACTAGACCATGTGTGTGTTGTTCCGCGTGAGCCATCTATCGCATGTTATGGTTGTCCTGTACTCGTGTACGAATAAATTACCCCAACTATTACACTCTAGGTGCCACTTTTGACTGTGAATTATAACTCACTTCAACAGTTGCTCTAAAGACATATAGCGACTTCTGCTATTGTGTATCTCGCAAACTAGAGCTTCGCAAATTGTTACATTGCGAATCATGCTGGATGACATCGTTCATCAACCCTCATCAGTTCTCCTTTCCTTACAGGAGATCCTGACACGAGGGCACAATAAAAATTGTCTAAGACAGGTGAGCTCTCCCAAAAACGGTGATTGCATTCTTCCTTTCCTCTGCAGCATTTTCGTTTTTCACCTTACTCTGAAATAAACTCATTTGGTCAAATGCTAAGTGAAAACATTCGCAGAAAGTCTCGACCTTGACTATATATAGCATCTGGCTAGAGTCTGGCTTGGATACCTGGGCCCGGAGTGAGTGTGAAACCAGCATAGCCAGCCCGAGCACATTCTTGAATCAAGGTGATGTATAATGGGAGTCCGCCGGCGAAGTTGAGCGGTTCAATGTGCTTTCCGGGCACGTTCGCGCCTGTGTACCACGACTTCGCGCGGCTCCAGAGGCCTTGGGAGAAGATATCGACTATCTGCTGACCCCAGACTTCTGAAGCTTCCTGCGTTGCATCAATGCGGGTGTGGTTGTGTTTACGGAGGTAGGTAAGGCAGTCGACGATCCAGTCACCCTGGATTTCCTGTTGAAGTGATCAATATTATCAGTACATGAGAAAGATGTGTTAATAGTGAGAAAGCTTACTGCACATGTGGGTCCGTTGCAGAACGCGGTAGGGGCTTGGGGTCCGTATGGAAAGAACATGTTGGGATAGCCAGACACTGTCATCCCGAGATAGGTCGAGAGACCATTTCTCCATCTATCACCAATCGTAATCCCATCCATGCCCTTGATGTCAATTTGGGAGATACTTCCAGTCACTGCATCAAAACCGGTAGCTAGCACAAGAGCATCGAGTTCATGCAACACTCCATCTTGCGTCTTCACGCCCTTCTGGGTGGCCTCGATGATCGGGTTCTCGTTGAGATCGACGAGGACAACATTGGGCTGGTTGAATACCTCAAAATATGTTTGCTCCAGGCTTATGCGTTTAGCCGCGAAAGGGTGCGGTTGTTTCTCCGGTGCGAGTTTACGCTGCATCTCGGGATCCCGAACCCGCGCATGTACCCTCTTCCTCCAAAACGCATAAATCTCGGCATTTGCCTCTTCATTGGTGAGTATATCCTTGCACGAGCCGAACACGTAGCGGAACCCTCCCTTGGACCATAGATCATCAAACAGAAGATACCTCTCCTCCGCAGACATATCAAATACATTACGAGGTAGAAGGTCGTAATGGAATCCGATGAAGGTTTGTTCACGGCGCTTGAAGAGGATAGGATACGTTTCCCCTTTCATCTGAGTTTGCTCAGATACGGTCAAAGGGGACTGATTTACCATCGGCACTGCAAGGTTGGGTGTACGTTGAAACACCGTGAGATGACCCGCGATAGGTCCAGCTTCCTGTATTACCTGCACACCGCTGGCGCCAGTTCCAATGACACCAACCCTTTTTCCTGTCATGTCGAACCCAGATTCGGGCCATGATGAAGTGTGGCAGATGACACCCTGGAAAGCGTCGAGTCCTGGTATGTCGGGGAAGAGTGATTTAGCGGCGAAGCCGGTGCAAAGAACTAGGAAGTGAGGGTTGACAGTGACTCCGGCGTTGGTCAACACAGACCAGCGATTGACGGTGGTATCGAAAGAGGCGGAGGTTACTCGAGTATTGAAGGAGATGTCACGGCTTAAGTCGAGTTTTTCGTCGACGTAATTAAAGTACTCCACCAATTCCTGCCGGCTTGGAAATTTTTCTCTCCAATTCCAGTCCTTCCATAACTCCTCAAGGGAGAATTGGTAGATCGAAAAATCGGAGTCAACACGTGCACCAGGGTAGCGATTCCAGTGCCAGACACCTCCTAAGCCGCTACCACTCTCAAAGAGCTTGACAGAAAATCCAGCCTTGCGAAGTTTGTGCAGCTGATACACGCCACTGAAGCCTGCACCAACAACGAGAACGTCAAGATTCTGAGGACTGGCCATGAAGGTTCGGTGATCGCTTTGACTCTAAACATGTCATGTATATATTGAGCAGCTCGACCGGCTTCAAAATACCGATTCGAAGGCACCGCCTGCACAGAATATGAGATTTGGAGTGCGAATTGTGTCCATCTGAATGGAAGAACCATTAGATTTGGAGTGCGAATTGTGTCCATCTGAATGGAAGAACCGTAACCTCGTGATTAGAAAAGTGCGAAATTGTCACAAAGGGATGTCTTTGTAAGTAACTTAGTGGAACCGTGGAAGGGAGGAACTTCTTCGCATCTTCGCAATACGTGATATGCGGAAGATGCCGACATTCGACTTCGTGGATTGCGTCACCTTTCCAAGGGGGGAAATAAAGAAAAAGAAAAAACAAGCCATATCGGGTTGATTTTGTTAAGAACGATTGACTATTCTGCTTACAAATATTTCTATATAAGGTAATTAGATTACTTTTTTCCATTTTTTCCCACACATTTATTTTCTGCTCGAACACAGTGTAGATGGTACTTAATATATTAAGTGAATGAGATCATATTATGAATATCTAGAATCAGTAGTGTCTTACCCATTGGCTATACATAGCTTGCACTAAATTGCTCAAGCTAGATGCTGAACACACACACTATTTTAATTATATGAGTTAATTCTGTGGCCTGACATGTGGAGGTTTTGGTGCAACAAAGCCCACAGCTTTGATTTGAGATTTTTCAGGAAGAGTACCTACACCATGGTCCTGGAACAAAAATACACCCCCCTGCCCCCAGGCATCATCCTCAGCAAATCACAGTACCCCTCGATGCCTGAAAAACAAGAGTTCATGAATGGAAAGCCTTTCAATGAGGTGCTGGGATCACTCATGTACACACAAATTGGGACTTGACCAGACATTGCATTCACAGTTATGTCACTTAGCCAATTCATGTGCAACTCAGGGAAGGCACACTGGCAGGCCATCAAACATGTCATGGCAGTACTTGAAAGCCACCATACATTACAAGCTATGGTGAGGGATACCAGGACCACACACCACACAGATACTATGACTCAGATTTTCCATCAGATGTGAACACTTGGCATTTGGTATCAGGGGGAATATTTCTGCAAGCAGGTGACCCCACATGTTGGAGCTCAAAGTACCAGGCAACAGTCTCAACTTCCATGACCAAGGCAGAATATATATTGTTGGGAAAGGCAAGCAAGCACATACAGTGGATGTTTTCAGAGTTGAGGGAGATCAGTTTTGGGGTTCCATTCCCCACAGATTGTGTGGAGACAACAGGTCAATCACAATTGCGGAGAATCAAAGAAACTACAATTGTGTGAAGCACATCAATATGCACCACCACTATGTGCAGCAACTAGTTGAATAGGGGAAGCTGGCCATTGAATATGTACTGAGTGAGGACAACCTGGCCGACCTGTTCACAAAGCCACTGGCATGCCCCATGCACAACAAGTTTTGCTGGGAGCTCTGACTCCACAAGAACCAATGCATTATGCAACTCAGGGGGAGTGTTGGACATGAGCCATGCAGGACATGTAGAACACATGCTAGTGAAGGACTTATTAGGAAATGGAGTGGCAGATATGAGTATAGATCAGATTTCAGGCACACCTCAGTCTATTCTACACAGACTGAGGTGAGCCAACCAACTCAATACCAGAAAACATGTACTCACATAAACCAGTCCATCTATTTACAATAGATACATAAACCAATATGGTCTATTCTACTCAGACTAAGTCCATCTATTTACAATAAGAGTTATTTCAGGGCTTGGGAAATGAGTCAAAAGTCCAGGCAAATGGAGGTGGATGTGTCAAAGTCTTTGGGAAACCTAGAAGACTTGGGGACTACACCAGAGTGAGGAAATGGAACAAGTCATGAGAGAGAACTGGGAGGCTGATAGATTGAAAGAGAGAGGACTGGGAAACTGATAGATTGAGAGATAAAACTGAAAAACAAAGAGTAGATAGAGAAACAGAGATAATGGAAATGTATAGGCAATATCAAGACTAATGACTGACTATAGAGGTGCCATAACTATATACTCAGGCTTCTCAGGCTTCTCAGAGTAGACTGGCATAGATCTGGTGGCCAGCCATGTTGCAGCAAGTTCTATGCAAGTAAGATGGAATAAGACTGAGTAAGCAAAGAGTTGAGACTGATGGTCACTCTGGATACTGGATATTGTGGCTTCAGAATGAGTGTATTATTGAAGTATAAGAAGCTAGCTTATCTGGATACTTGTGGCTTCAGGATGAAGACACAATATCTAGGGTATGAAAATTGTATATTATAGAAGTCACATGTATGTTATAAGATGCTGAGTCAAGGGGCAAAAGAATGTGTGTACTGTGCATATAGTTGTGGCACTCTATCACTTACACCTGCAACACTCCCATCTGATGGAGTGCCCACAATGTCACTGGAGCTCAGCCCTCAAGAAGTTGCTAACAATACCTATCTTTTGTTGTAGCTTGTCAATCTTATTCTGGGACAGTGTTTTTGTGAGCAGGTCTGCAATTATATCCTCTGATGCTATGTACACCAGCTTAATTTTTCTGTCAGAAAAAGCTTGCCTCAACCAGAATCAGTGCCAATCAAGGTGCTTGAGGTGTCCAATATGCTCAGGATATTTCAATACAGAGATCATGAATTGGTTGTCAATATTGAGGATTAGGAGTGCAAATAGCAGTGTGCCCAAGTCTGTGAGGAAGTTCTGCAACTAGCAGAGTTCACAGCTAGTCTTGCTGGCAGCTACAAATTTAGCTTCTGTAGTGGAAAGGATGACAATGGTTTGTAGCTTTGACATCCAGCTTACAATACTGCCAGCAATCATGAGAATCAAGCCAGTGGTGTACTGCCCATTATCTAGGTTGCTGCTATGATTAGCATTGGTGAATGCCTCAAAGGGGGTGGGAAGGGATGGGGTAGTGGAGAACTCAACAGGTGTAGCAGAAGCTGAGTATTCAATCTTGTAGTCTATGACATATCTCATCAGATGTTTCACTGTCATCCAGTATCAGAGTTTAGGGCAAGCATTGAAACTGACATAAAATGCTAATAGCATGTGCTATATTGGGCCACATACACATTACAAGATAAAAAAGTCCACTTGTGGCCTGTATATACAGAATTGAGTGCATCTTCTCTGCTTCCTCTAGAGTTGTAGGGGAATTGGCCTTTAACAATTGGATGCCAGGCTCAAGTGAGATAGACACAGCTTTACAGTTAAGCATGTTAAAGCAGGACAACACTTCAATGACATAGGCTTTCTGACTGATCCATAGCTTTCAGTTAGGACAATTGTGAGATACTACAACTTCAAGCAGCCCAGTAGTGAGACTAAGATGGCAAAGTTTGAGGTACTGCTCAAGGTCTGATATGACCTTAAAAATGGTGGGTTGGAATTTGAAAGCAAGAGTCATATCATTGCTGGGATAATAATTTGTACTCCATCACAAAGATATATGTAAATGCAGGGATCTGACATGATCCTGACAAAAACCAAGTTTGACTAAAACCTTGTATAGGTGCTTCTTCCAAAGATTAGCACCTTTTTTGAGGTCATAAATACCTTGCTCAAGTTTTGCACATCCATCACCTTCACCTAGTTTCTATGTGGTGCCTGGTGTACATCCTCAGAGAAACCTTCATCTATAGTTCTGCATCCACAATGCCATGCAAAAAGGCTGATGAGATGTCCATGAACTCAAGGTGCATGTCTTCCAAGGCTGCAAGCACAAGTATTGTGTGTAGCACAGCCCAATGGACTGTTAGCACATAAGTCTCATCAAAATCAACTCCAGGCTGCTGACTGAAGCCTTGAGCAGCAACTTTGAAGCATTTAATAGCACCATCTGGTATATACTTCACCTTAAACACTCATTGAGAGTCAATTGCTTGCCACTCTGGGTGTAAGGGGACCTCCGACTTCAGTCATGTTCAACCCTAGCTAGGCTTAGCCTCTGGACTCCGGCATCTATCTAGCCGGTCTCCCGGGGCCGCTCCGCCTTTCCTACTCCCTTCCTGTCTTGGCACCTCACCTGATGGATCAGCTGGTTGCTCTTGGACCCACGCTATTAGTCAGTCTCTGGATGCTCTTCCCAGCAGGCGTTATGCCATTGGCTGGCTTACTCATGCTGATATGCGCTTACTCTATGTAGCTTATTACAGACCAGGCCTATTAGTCAAAGTAACGTAGTAATAGGTATTACCAATGTGGTATATAGGCAGGAGTGGGATATGAAGTATCCCCACTCCTAGCAATAGCAGCTCTTTCGGGCCTATACACTAAGAACAACTGTGAGCTCCATAGTGCGGTCTTTGCTTGCTTGTCTCTTTCTTTGCGTCCACCTGCTTGTCGCCGCCGCCAGTGGGCCGTTATGGCTTGCTCGCTGCCACGCTTGCTTGTCCTGACCCCTGAGTTTGGCCTTGCCTTGTGAGGAGTATCCCACATCGTGAGCGTCCTCTCACACTGGGGGCAGATAAACAGTGTGCCATGTATCATTGTTGCATAGCAAATTCATCTCTTCACACATTGCACAATGCCACTCTGCTTCATTATTGCTGTCCATTTCTTTCTTATCATGTGGTTGGTATTGTGGGCACCAGCCTTGTATGCTCCAGCAATGTTAGTGTAAGCTATGTCAAAACCATTGAAATTCACCCTGCACTCAATATAAGCATGCCTAGCAAGAAGTAAAGCCTTGTCAGTGTCATAGTTTAAAATGAGGTTCTCCTCCTGCTCACTGTGGATACAGGAGTTGCTTGTTGTCACTTGAGATGGGGATTGATGACTTATCTTTATCAAAAATGTTAGGCTCAATAGCTGTGGGTGATAGGGGTTCCTGAAGTATGGTGTCATTGTTGTAGCATGCAGGTAGGTCATCAAAGGTTTCAGAGGACAGTGCCAGAGGTATGTTAGAAAGGAAGAGTCCTGGAAAAGTCAATTCATCAAAGATTACATTTCAAGAAGTCACAACCCTTTTTGTACTTGGTATATACATGTTTCATCTGACATGGTTTTCTGAGTAGCCTACAAATATGCCAAATAATGTGTGCCCTTGTAAGCCTTTTCTTTTGTTGCAATCAACAAGCACATATACAATGCAACCAAACACCTGGAAATGTCCAATCTGTAGTTTACATTTTTGTATGCTTTGAATGGGGTAGTATTCTGGAAAAGTGCAGACATGGGACACCTGTTATGTACATGAAGCTCTCAGGCAGATTTGCTTCTGTTAGCATGGAGGTAATGGCTTCTTCTATGGTGTGATTCAATTGCTCAGCTACTCCTTTTGTTGAGGTGTAGCTGTGTTTGTGAATTTGACTCATATGCCAGCTATCTGGCAAAAATTTGCAAAGCTCTTTGATATGTATTTGCCACCTTTGTCAAAGTGAACACACTTTATTTTCTTCCCTGTCTGGAGTTCTGCTTTTGCTTTGAACATTTTGAAGGCTGCCAATGTGTTGCTCTTCTTGTACATGTCATACACTGCCATCCATCAAGTGCTATTGTCAGTGAAGGTTACCCACGATTGCCTATTTGACTGATGTCCTCCCACAAGCATTGGTCTATGCACATTGCTGAAGACTCTTTCCAATATTTCAGTAGGCCTGCTGAAGCTTGAGGTTACTCTGCCATATCTACCTATGACCAATGATCTCATCAACAAACCACCCTTGCTCTCCTAATACTCTGAAGTCATATGATTCTGGTGTCATCTGTTAGGAAAGAGTACATCATTTCTCAAGTTATAAAACTTAGAGACAGTTCTCTGTTGCTGCAGGACTGCTGGGTAATTCCAGTACATAGTTCAATGTATTAGGGTCAGCTTCATGGACTTGATATGGTCCCATTCACATAGGGCATAACTTGTGAGCTCTGCCTTTTAGCAGGTTGAGGTTCTTTATTGACAACTACACCATATCCCCTTTAACAACCTTAGGTTTCTTGCTTCACCTAGTGTTGGCATTTTGTGTCTGAAATATGTGGGCTTCAATTATTGTATCATGTGCATTCACAAGGTTTGTTCATGCCTGCTGAGCAAACTCTTTCATGCCCTTATAAGGTCATTTCATCACTTCAAATTTCTTAAATAATTGATTTCATGTATCTGCTATTGAGTTCAAAGGGCACATATTGCATTGTCTCTGAAATGCTTGCATCAATTGCAAACTCTATCATTAGTATTCTGTCCACCCAGTCTCTTTGGTTTGGACAAATTATTGTTCTGAATATCTGTGTGGCATTATAGTTTGCACATTCAGTCTGCCTGTCAGTCTACAGGTGAAATGAGCTAGACATGAGCAATTTTGCTCCTAGAAGTTTGTGTAATTCCCTCCACCATGCAGAAGTAAACTTTGAGTCTCTATCACTCACAATGGAGCTTGGCAGACTGTGTAGCCATACTGTCTCTTTGAGATAATTTCACAAAAGCTTTGAGGCTTGAGATGGACTATACTAGTTATTTCTGTAGATTACCACCCTTAAGTAGTCAAATCCCCACCGAGCTTGTTCACAGGTAAATCAGAATACTTCCCATATTCCATAATGACCAATAATGATACTAGAAATAGATATTTTTTGCCAATTTTTCTGTGAATCATGTAATAAAACAAACAAGAATGACACTTAGAATCAAAGTTGAAATATCTTGGGAACCACAAATCTATGGTTATAGCCAATTATGAATTATGACAGGTATGGAAGTTAGGACAGAGTTGACTGTATTGGCCATTGTTGGCCACTCTGGTACACGTGAGGTTATTATTAGTAATTATAACAGTCCGACCGTGTTGTGACAGCATTGAATTGGTTGTTACAGACTTTGCGTTTTTTATGCCAAGACAGTGGTTTACACATCACTGGGATCGCGAGAAGGCGTCCGAATATATACTCGTTATCACATGTACTTCGGGAGCTTCAGACAGCCGACGGCTGACGTCGTGGATCTCTCAGTTTCTAGAAGGTCTTGTGGCCCAAGTTCTATGGTCGTAACAAGCTTCCAAAGCTTTACGTCAATAACTTTCCTTTTTCCGATGTATAAATGGATCGTAGCTTCTTCAGTGGGTGCCCATATTCGAATTAAACATGATCTAAAGACGATAAATCTGATGAAACATAATGTTATTTATATGATAAACTTCCTGATGGTCGATTCTGGAATTAAAGCCTTGTGTATTTACTTACCGAGGATGGACACATTGCTTCCTATATTTTCGTGCCGAGACCCGCGACACAACATCCTGGCTACCTATATCTAGCCATTTCCTAGAGCTTGGCTCTGGTGCCTATAGCTGAGGTAAGCGTGAAGCCCGCGTACCCGGCCCGAGCATCCTCTTGAATCAGTGTAGTATATAGTGGGAGGCCACCGTTGAAGTTGAGTGCTTCGACGCGCTTCCCTGGGACATTTGCACCTGTGTACCACGATTTCGTGCGGGTCCAAAAACCCTGCGAGAAGATGTCGGCTACGCGTTGAACCCAAGCTTCTGAGGCTTCCCGCGTTGCATCAATGCGGGCATAGTTGTGTCGACGGAGATAAGTGAGACAGTCAACGACCCAGTCGCCTTCGATTTCCTGTCAAAAAATCAAGATTATCGTTAGTCAAGGAAAATGTCGTGCTCATGATGAAAACCCTTACAGCACATGTAGGCCCGTTGCAGAACGCGGTTGGACCTTGAGCGCCGTACGGAATGAACATGTTAGGATAGCCTGAGACTGCCAATCCCAAATAAGTTGAGAGTCCTCTTTGTTTCCACATATCGCCAATAGCGACGCCATCCGTTCCCTTGATATCTATTTGAGATATACCTCCCGTGAAAGCGTCAAAACCCGTAGCAAGCACGAGTACATCGAGTTCGTGCACCACTCCATCCCATGTCTTTAAGCCCTTCGGAGTGACCCCAACGATCGGGTTCTCGTTAAGGTCAATGAGGTCGACATTCGGCTGGTTGAAGACCTCGTAATACGATTCCTCCAGGCTAACACGCTTAGCTCCGAACGGATGCTGTGGCGTTTCCGGTGCGAGTTTGCGCTGCATTTCGGGATCTCGGACCCGCCCAAGCACCCTTTTTCTCCAAAAGGCATACGCTTCGGCATTTGCTTTCTCGTTTGTGAGAACATCATTGCACGACCCGTGAATGAAACGTAGCCCCCCTTTCGACCACAAATCGTCGAACAAGAAATAACGTTCCTCTGGGGACATATCAAAGACGCCGCGAGGTATACGGTCAAATTGGAACCCGCCAAACGTTTGTCGACAGCGTTTGAAAAGGATGGAATACATTTCTTTCTTCATCCTAGTTTGTGCAGGTACGTCTAGAGGCTCATTCACCATCGGCACTGCGAGGTTTGGCGTACGCTGGAATACGGTGAGATGGGACGCGATAGGTCCAGTCTCCTGAATGACCTGCACGCCGCTGCAGCCCGTTCCAAGGACACCGATGCGTTTTCCGGCGATGTCTACCCCGGCTTGGGGCCAGAGTGCGGTATGGTGCATAACACCTTGAAAGCTGTTGAGTCCTGCAATGTCTGGGAATAGGGGCTTGGACGCAAAGCCGGTGCAAAAAATAAGGAAGCGAGGATTGGCGGTTGCTCCAGTCTCAGTGAAAACGGACCAACGGTTTGTGATGGTGTCGAAGGCGGCGGACGTCACTCGGGTATTGAAGGAGATGTCACGGCTCAGGTCGAGCTTTTCGTCAACATAATTGAAGTATTCGATTACCTCCTGCCGGCTTGGATACTTTTCCGTCCAGTTCCAGTCCTTCCATAGCTCTTCAAGAGAGAACTGATAGATCGAGAAATCACAGTCGACGCGCAAGCCGGGGTAGCAGTTCCAATACCAGACGCCTCCCAAACCACTGCCAGCCTCAAAGAGCTTGACAGAAAATCCAGCTTTACGAAGTTTGTGGAGCTGATACACGCCGCTAAAGCCTGCACCTACAATGAGAATGTCAAGATCAGTCATAAAATTCGACAATCCGTCCTGATCTCATAGTCTATGGTATTTATGGGATTCTTGACAGCTCGGCCCAGTCACCAACGTTCAGAATGACGGAAGCAAAGTATCCTCTATCGGAGCCGAAGACAGGACGTCTTCTGGCACGAAAATAAGTTGAAGTCCGGATAGATAAGAGCCGACCAAGCAGCCAGTCCGAATTGAACTTGCTTTTGCCTTCGAAGTCGCTGGTCCCGTGCAGATCGTAGGAATAGCGGACAGTATGCCGAGAAGATTGAAGATAAACATCAACACGGCATCAAGAGATTGAAGGATAACCAGCGGAGGTAGTGAGACCCATGGTGCTCGCCACGTCAGATTTCAATGAACTTTTCTTGACGTGGAGCAGGCGAAAGATGGCAAAACCAAATTAAAACTCATCAACCTTCCATATGCATATTCGTTTCGGGTCCATACTGTCTGCTTCGAGTGTCGGCATGTGGATAAAAATCTCGCGGGAACTTGAGTCTGGCTTATAAGCCCGAGCCACCGATGCCATTAAAAGTGCAACATATGCTGGAACATAATGTATTGAAGAGAGGATCATGGAGCACGTGAGGAAGGAACTAGGGAGAGGTGACGTCACAAGGGGAGATATGCGGAGGCGGAAGTCGGGACATACCTCAGTCGTGAACACACCGGCTGAGGTATGTCGTTTAGTAACACTCACGAATACGAAGCAACTAATGCATATACTAGTCATTGTATCTAACAGGTACATACACTAATATAAAGTCGTGAACACACCGGCTGAGTCATTGTATCTAACATAATGCATTATCGCTGGTGAGGAAGCTCGATCGCGAGTCGCATATGTCTAAACAATCACTGATAAATGTCGCAAAACAGAAACAGGAAAGTGGCTTACATAAGTTGGGCTGGGAGACTCATTAATTCAGTGCTTGAGTGTACGCGAGTGGCTTGAGCTAAGGCCGGGTGTAAAGTTTGAGGAGTGATATGAGTTGGCGTGGCGAGAAAGATAGAAAGATGTATTTCTGAATCCGAATAGTTCTCGAGCCAATCCCCCGAAAGAGAGGCCGAGACTCAAGCTAACTACGATGGATTTAATGATATACGAGTAGTAGTAGGAATGTAGAGCTGAATGTAGTGAAGCAGGAATCGAGGCTGGGGATACAAACGCGCGACGTAAGACCTGTATCTAATCTGGCGAAACTGCGAGCGCAGTGTGAGACGATGAGAAGTCCCTACCGCGCTCGCCGGTTTATAAGTACGAGAGGACAAAGAGGCCAGGCCAAAGCTGGTGACAAAGAGGAACGGTGCGGAGTGATGAAAGAGATGCAGAGCTAAGATATATAAGAGAATGACTGATAAGACAATTGAAGGCCCGAATTGACCTTGGGCAACCGCTCCCTCACACTTGCCCATTGTTTCGCGTATGCTCACGGCAGTCACAGACTTGCTCCTGCGCAAGTGACCTGTCGCCGTTATCTCTTCCATCGCATCTAATGCCCTCTGCCAATGAAGCTGTACTGCCAGCACTGCAGGGATTCTATGGTCTATGCACTTGTCAAGGCACTTTTGAATGGAGCCTATCAAAGGAATTACATATTAGCTTTGCTCAGATTTCCTGGACTTTGCTTGTCATTGAAACTTTCAATGAGCACAAGTCGCAAGATCAGTTTCTTCAGATCTAGGGATATGTGATGCCTCAGAGGAAGCTTGTATGTTAATTGAATTTGTATGTTAATTGAATGATTTTATATGTCAAACAACTAAACAGGCGTAACTTGAAAGGGGCCTCACTTCTACCCGGACATAGAGCCTCCTTGGAAAACGAAGCTTCTTTGAATAGTAGAGGGTAAGTAAGAATTTGCAGTTCACAACTAACCTATTACTATTGTATCTTCTGACGGTGATAGCTATTGATGATCATTGGGGACGGGGATCCGATGAAGTCAGTGGTCCGGTATGTTTATATGCATCGACTTACTAACGCGTTTGTCCTCATGGTCTACATCCAAGACGTCGACATTCAACTTGGCAACCTTGAGCTTATACGAGTGCACAAAAGGAAATTGACTTGCCAGTTTAACTTGTACGTGACCAGGAGATTCATTTGGCAGTCTGTAAGGGACGAAAGGTTCTAATTATAGCAAGGTGGGTCCTTGTGATAGGCCATGTTAGTTTAGCCTTTGCCGTTACGCCCTGACAACTGGTTGTCTCTTTCTTTTTTCATTCCGGGACACACGGTCGGTTGACTCTTGGATTCAATTCTTCCCATACCTCCCGTCGGCTTATCAAGTTGTCAAGTACGATCTAAAGTCGCCGTTATTCTTCTGAACAGTCTGGTTGTCGTGTATGTCATTGACGAAAAGGGTTTGCGCCTACATGGATCTCGAAATCCGTTGTGTACGTCTGCCGCAGGCTCGAGTGGCCGACGGCTGTACGAGACCGCTGATCTCCCTGTTGTCGATAACCCTCTTCAGTTGGTGCACCATGGCTTTTTCACGCTCAACAACTTTGCTCCTGCATATGTCGGCGAACAGAATGGCGAGGTTGAAGAAAGCTAGATAAGCCATCAATGATGTATGTCCGTTCAATTGACATCGTTATCTATGTAAGTAGTATCTACAGTAGAGATGAACCTTGAATGGACCTTTGTGAGCTGTCAAGTGGGAATTGAGGCCGTCATAAAAACTCACAAAATCTAGACCCGACTTGTGTTTAGCTTGGCATTGGTGGCCGAAGTGAGCCTGAAGCCCCTATATCCCCCACGAGCACTCTCCCGAATGAGGGTGTTGTATAATGGGAGGCCACCAGTGAAGTTAAGCGGTTCTACGCGCTTTCCTGGGACGTTTGCGCCCGTATAAAACGACTTCGCGCGGCCCAAAAGGCCTTTGGAGAAGATGTCGGCTACACTTTGAAACCAGGCTTCTGAGGCTTCCCGAGTTGCCTCGATACAGGTGTAATCGTGTCGGCGGAGATAGGTGAGACAGTCGGCGATCCAATCACCTTGAATTTCCTGGGAAGGTGAGAAAGGTGCATCGATGGTGTAGAAGAACTTACGGCACACGTAGGACCGTTGCAGAATGCGGCGGGACCTTGAGGGCCGAATGGAGTGAACATATTGGGATAGCCTGTGACTGTCAAACCCAAATAAGTCGAGAGACCCTTTTTCCACATGTCGCCAATGGTAATCCCATCCGTGCTCTTTATATCGATTCGGGTGAGACCCCCTGTGAAAGCATCGAAACCGGTTGCGAGCGCAAGCACATCAAGTTCATGCATAACCCCATCCTGAGTCTTCAAGCCCTTCGGAGTGACTTCGACGATTGGGTTCTCGCTGAGGTCGACGAGAGCGACGTTAGGCTGATTAAATACCTCATAATACGATGTCTCCAGACTAACACGCTTTGCCCCGAACGGATGCAGCTGCTTTTCCGGTGCGAGCTTGCGCTGCATCTCGGGATCACGGACCCGCTCAAGCACTCTCTTCCTCCAAAACGCATAAACCTCGGCATTCGCTTTTTCATCGGTGAGTATATCCTTGCACGAACCATGTACGAAGCGAAGCCCTCCCTTGAACCACAAGTCGTCAAAGAAAAGATACCGTTCCTCCGGGGACATATCAAAAACACCGCGAGGTATACGGTCGAATTGGAATCCACCAAATGTCTGTTGACGGCGTTTAAAGATGATGGAGTACATTTCTTGCTTCATCCTAGTCAGTGTAGCTGCGCTCAGAGGGCGCTCGTTCATCATTGGCACTGCAAGATTTGGCGTGCGTTGGAATACGGTGAGATGGGAAGCGACGGGTCCAGCCGCCTGTATGACCTGTACACCACTCGCACCTGTTCCAATAACACCAACTCGTTTTCCGGCGATGTCGAGGCCAGCTTGGGGCCATAACGAGGTATGGTGCATGGCGCCTTGGAAGGTATCGAGTCCTGGTATGTCGGGAAACAGGGGTTTTGATGCAAAACCGGTGCAGAGAATGAGGAATTGAGGGTTGGCGGTTGCTCCAGTCTCAGTGAAGACCGACCAACGGTTCGTGATGGTATCAAAGGAGGCGGACGTCACTCGAGTATCAAAGGAGATGTCACGGCTCAGGTCGAGCTTTTTGTCAACGTAAATGAAGTATTCGATCAGCTCCTGCCGGCTTGGATACTTTTCCGTCCAGTTCCAGTCCTTCCATATTTCTTCAAGAGAGAATTGATAAATTGAGAAGTCAGAGTCGACGCGCAAGCCAGGGTAGCAGTTCCAATACCAGACGCCTCCCAAGCCACTGCCAGCCTCAAAGAGTTTGACAGAGAATCCAGCCTTCCGAAGATTGTGGAGCTGATACACGCCACTGAAGCCTGCACCTACAATGAGAACGTCAAGATCCTGATGTTTGGTCATGACGGTCCAAATATCGTCTCGTTTCGCACCACCTATCAATATATATAGGGTTCTGTATTTCAAGCCACTACGGCTCTGCCGGCTACGAAGGGGGTTAATGGACGCCGTCTGACGAGTGACATTGCATGGGAGTCCTGCCAGGGTTAAATATTAATAGATGAAACATGTGACGATCAAAGCTGAAATGACTTGACTAAGTCCGGTCAGGATCTAGCACTAGAAAGCGAGTAGTCTTGTGTGTTAGGTCAGTCGTTTTTCTGGAGGCTCGTCGAGGCTCGTGAATACAGTCATAGTGACAATTAGTTAGTCCCACAGTTAAAAAGGAATTCATTCGTCACGACATTCTTCTGGACAGACATTTGAAGATACCAGCACGCTAGAGTGACAGTACTGAGTAGTGCCTTTTCATGGCAGAAGGGTAGAAATCACAAAGAAATCAAGTGACTTGGAAACAGCGGTTTTGATGGGCGCTGCCAAATACAGTAAAGCCTCTCTGGTAACCAACTAGACACGACACGACGGCGTCCATCTTACTACTAGCTAGTACCATCATAACGCGATAATCGAGATTTTCGAACCCCAGATAGGTCTAGATAGGCTTTAACTTGACCCTCCGTCGTCGGCAGCAGCGATGTCAACTATATCAACCGCACTGCGGACTCAGTTCAAAGAGCCGACCAAGGAGCAGTTGACCGAGATCTTCTTCTCGCTGCCATCTTCGGAGTCCCTGGGCAAGATGGAGCACAGGGATGATCAGCAAGTTGAGAAGATGGATATCAATGCGGTGATAAGTCTCGGTGTGCAGGGAATAGAAGACTCTTATGTGAGTCTGGTGTGTATTAAAGATTCCTGTCGCGTCCTGACGTAAATGTAGGCAGGGAAATTGTATTTGATTTCCCCGTATCTCGCTTTTGCTTCGTTAGACAGGAAATCTATGCGGTTTACGATTCCCTTATCGACAATACGAAGAGTAGAGAAGTTGAACGCACGAGCTGGTATTTACGCTCTTAGTCTCTCGACATGGCATGGTCACAAAATTGTGAGCTGTTTGCAAAACTATGAAATCCTTCAGCTATTCATTTACTGCTAGGTTGTTCAATTAACGTCTTTAAGGTCGACAGCCGACCTGTTCTGTTCGCTGCTTCGTGATGCACTCAAGATAGAACTTCAGCATGGTCAAATGAAACTCGTCAAACCCTTCGTTAACACGTGTTACTCAGAAACACTTGTCTCGGACTCTTCTTCTGTTGCAGATAACGAGCGGGAGGATGGAAGCCTAATAAGTGAAGAGAAGGAAAACGCCGCACAACGAGAATCGACGTACCACGGAGGACTTGGATTGCGTTTCAAGTTCCCTGGAGATCCGAAGAAGTAAGTGAACCAGCACGTTCTTCATTGTCTTTAATCGATAGCGTGCAGACTGCGAGAAGCATCAAAAATCAAACTTTGGACAACATACTTACGCTGTGAGGTCCCACTTATCATTTACTATTCCAAATCATCTCAAATCGAACCTCAGCCCACGGCCGTAACCTCACCCTCTTACGCTATCCACAATGCACACGTCTCGTACAAGTCGGTCTACCGAACAGACTACGCGGGGAAATGTGGGAGACCCTATCCGGCTCAATATACATGCGGTTTTTGAATCCAGGATATTACGATGATCTATTGAAGAAGAACAATGGTCGTACGACGACGAGCACGGAGGATATTGAAAAGGATTTACATCGGAGTTTACCTGAATATGCCGGGTATCAGTCCGAGGAAGGCATCAGAGCGTTAAGGCGCGTACTGCAGGCGTATTCGTTTAGAAATCCGGAGCTGGGGTATTGCCAGGTATGAGGATTAATACTCAAGCATGATGAAAACTCAAAGAAGGATTAATGATAACCATAGGCGATGAATATTCTGGCAGCTGCTATTCTAATGTGAGGAACTTCAAAATACAGATGGGTTAACACCTGAAACCTGATGGCATTACAGCTACATGTCAGAAGAACAGGCATTCTGGCTCCTTGAAGTGTTGTGTGATCGCCTATTACCAGGCTATTACGCGCAAGTCACCATTTTCCCTCATCACGTTTGGCTAACGTCGAGCTATCATGCACTGCAGACCATCCATGCACGGGACCCTTCTAGACCAACGTGTTTTTGAGGCACTCGTCCAGCGGACCCTACCCCTGATTCACGATCACCTTCAAGAAGTCGACGTTCAACTTTCAGTGGCGTCGCTTCCCTGGTTCTTGAGCTTGTTAGTCTTTCAAGAATGTGTAAATAAACACTTTTTAACGATAGCTGATACATGATTCTTCAGATTCATCAACAGCATGCCGATGATCTTTGCCTTCCGCATAGTCGACTGCTTCTTCTGTATGGGACCAAAAGTCCTATTCCAGGTTGGGTGGGTTTTGCCTCACATGCATACTATCAATCCAGGTTTTTACTTACCGTTATCCCCATCCTTGAACGTAGATTGGGTTGGTCTAGGTTATGTGTTTTTTATCCTCGGATTTTTGATGAATTTTAAATCCGATAGCTATCCTGAAAATCAATGGGGAGCAATTGCTCAAGATCCAGGACGATGGAGGATTCCTCAAGTAAGATGTTACATTGTAATAAGTAGTTATGTCTAACGTTGTATTACAGTCTCATGCGCGATTACTTCGCATCCCTAGGTGATCCTGCTCACCCTAACTCTACGGACCCTCGTACACGTGCCATCACGCGCTTCCAAGAGCTCCTCCTGGTCTCTTTCCGCGAATTCTCTGTTATTACCGAGGAGATGATCGTCTCTGAAAGGAAGCGGTTCCGCAATGAGGTTATTCATAGTCTTGAGTCCTTCTCGAAGCGCTCCGCTATTCGCAATCTGAAGACTTTGGGCCGTTTTACGAAAGACCAGGTTGGGTTAATCTATGACGCCCTCTATATGTCGATGTGCATCGTGCCGCCGCCTGCACCTGTTAATCCGCCCCCGATGCTCCTCTCCATAGATGTGGCCGCAGAGAAACCAGAAACCAGAATCGAGCTGCGTACTTTCCAGTACTTTCTGAGCGAGATTGCAACTTGGGCGCGGAACGAGAAGATCGTCTCAAATGGCTTCCAGGTACTCAATTGCTCCTTTGTAGGGCAATACCAGTAGCAATACAATCTGATCATGTGCATGATGGTCCCCTCTAGCAACGCGTTGATCGCGAAATCGCCGAACATGAATTTATCGATCGCCTCTTTTTCTTTTGGGACGCGTCCTGTCGTGGCGCATTGTCGTTCCAGGTTCGTTTTCAACGCCGTGCTTCTCTCGGCGCGTTACTGTCACTGATACGATCTTCCATTTTTCTTCCACACCATAATTTACCACTGCAGGACCTGGTGTCTGGGCTTGATGGGGTAATGTTCAATGATTTAATGGAGAATATTGAATGGTTCTTCAATATGCATGACAAAAATAAGGATGGGTACTTGACCAAAGATGAGGTTCTTACACTGTCGGAATCTCTCCTTGTGAGCCATTCCCTCCCTTCACTTGACGGCTCGGCTGATCTATCTTGGTTTTCGAAGTTCATCTTCCGTTATGAAGTTGGTGATGCTTATCTTGGTGCCGTCAGCCGCTTCATGACAAATGCGTTCGAGTACGGCGACGCACTGCTTTCTCCCACGGAAAATGAAGAAACGATGGAAGGAGAACTATCGACACCTCGTGTCATCGAGTCCAATCAGCCTTATCTCAACCTTGCAACGTGCGTATATAATTATAATCTACAATCACCTCATCTTCATCTATGCATGCTCAGGTTCCGCATGGTTGTGCTTGCCGATGAGATTCTCGAGTCGTTTTTTGAGACAGACTTGTCTAACTCTTTCCGTCTCGAAGTTATTCCAGACGCCGAGGTTCCTACATCTAGCAATGGCCTTCTGGGAGATCTATGGTCGACGATTGCAACAGACAGCAATAAGAAAATATTCAATATGTTTACTGACGAGATTGGAAAGACTCTTGGCAAGCATCAGGTACGTGCGCGTCCGATACGTCAGATCGAAAATTGCTCATGCATCGCTCTTCTGTATCCTTTTTCAGGTCATCCAGCGGCCGTCGATTGGTAGATATACTAAACTCCAGGAGCCAAAAGCACGTGAATCGCTGTTGGCGTCTTCAATGAGGAAATCACCGTCTAAGACAAATCTCGCGGTATCTACTTCACCCAGCGCTCCCTCATTAGTGTCATCATCATCATCCTCGCCACTGACAGTGAATGTTAAGGCACAAACATCCAAAGATCTCCCGTCCATTCCACCCAGCGCAAGCATATCACCCATGGTGCAAGCCGTCAATGCAAGATTGATGGAGCGTACACCATTCGCGATCGACGATGCTAAGGATGACGATGACGGGAGTGAAGGTGAACTCGATGGGAATGATAACGATGACCGTGTGATGGATGAGGTATGTTTTTTCTCTTCCTCAACAACAGCTACAGCTGAATTATTTGTGGCTAGGTTGATGCTTTCCTTGAGGCTCATGATTCAGGGTTAACAGATGCTGATCAAGAAGTGGCTAAAGGTGTGGGTATTGTTTTCGTTCTTTATCTCTACTAACCAATAGCTCTCGCTTCTGCCTGGCCAGATCTCCTTAACGCTGAACCAATGAAACAATAAAAGACATTCCGTTGAGGTCTCTCTTTTTTTTTCTCGCTCTTCACTCCGATAATGCTATCCAAATATTATGTCATAGTTTTCAATAACAACGTCGGAGTATGTAAGATTAGAAAATTACAAAGGATTGGTACAGAGAACAGCGACAAGGAAGAACAGCCAAATATGTATATAAACAAGAAAGCTTAATACTGAGGACAAAACAAGACATAGCTACCCCACGGGCTTCGGCCCGCGATCCGACCATATCCGAATAGAGAGGTCAGAATCAATAGAACCTGTTGCTATCATGTTCTGTAATGGATGCGTCTGGTACGCCAAGGACGGCTCGTTATTCTGTTTGTTATTTTCTCCAAGGCGAGGGACTCACAGCAACAGCGACGACCACATCTAATGTTTTTTTTTTTTTTCTTTCATTCAGCCTTCTCCATACTTAGGCGGAGATTCAAACTTACCACCGTGACCCTCAAGCACTTGCACGATCTGACGGGTTTGAAGGTCCCATATGTACACCCTATTATCTTCGCTTCCCGCTACGATCCACTTGCCGCCAGTGACGCTAAAACATGCGGAGATGCAATACTTGGAGTTAACATGTCCTGTGTATGTTTTCAGACACCGTGTGGTTTGATAATCCCACAGACGAATGGCACTATCATGCGCCGTAGAAAGAATATATTTCGAATTTGGAGAGAACTGAACGTGTTGACTGTCGGTGGTCAATATCATTTGTTCATTGACGGCGAAATGATACGCGGAAAGGCGTACCAGATTGCGTCGTGGCCCTCGGCCAGCGTCTTGAGGCACTGGCCATTACTGGTGTCCCAGATACGACTAGTAGGAGTTCACGTGAGCTTTTAAAGTAATATTCCGGGAGGGAAAAGCAGACATCAAACCGTCTAAAGCACAGGATACTATCAAAGAGGAATCTCGGTTGAAATGTACTGCTGTCACGAAGTCCATGTGTGCATGCAAAGTCTTAGCACATTTTCCTTGTCAGAGATGGTTCAGGCGATGGTGTAAGAGAGTTAAGGAAGATGACCTTACCCGTCACGACATTCCATATCCGGATATCACCCTCACAGCCTCCCGAAACGAGAAGATTTGAAGCAGCATTGTAGTTCAGACAGAAAACCCACTTTGCATGGCCTCTGAGATGCTTATGCGTCAGACCCTTCAGTGGCTATCAGAAACGAAATTTCAGTATGATATAATGAGCACGGTGGCGTACCGA
This sequence comes from Termitomyces sp. MG145, assembly GCA_003313055.1. NCBI lineage: Eukaryota > Fungi > Basidiomycota > Agaricomycetes > Agaricales > Lyophyllaceae > Termitomyces > Termitomyces sp. MG145. The sequence goes on from QGOB01000173.1 coordinate 94,839, forward strand.
TTCGACATCCCATATTCGAATCGTTGTATCATCCGACGCGGATGCGAGATGGATGTTATCGGATGACCATGCGATATCCGACAAGCCTTGCGTATGACCAGAAAGATTTCTCAAGAACTCGCCCGTCTCAGGCGACCAAATTTTGACAACCTTTTCCGCGCCTTGAATGGAACACGAACGAGCCAATCACCAAATCAGAACCATCGGCCAAGAAATCAAACTACCAACCACAGGAAGCCAGTAGTTTTCCATCAGGACTGAACTTGACGGCAGATATTGACATTGTGTGGCCTCGCAAGACATGCCTCGGTTCATAATTTGGGCGTTCTCTTGGAACTGCAGTAGGTGGTGGCGCTACTGGAGCCGGAGGAGGGGGAACTGCCTGGTGTTCGGGGACCTGAGGGTCATCTTCGGTTGTCTGAGAGGCAGAATCATCATCGGTCGACGAATCATCCATGCCAGCCAAAGGATCCATCGCGATGATTGGTATTGGTCAAATTTTTCAAAGAAATAAATGCCCATTTGGTTAGACGCCCGTTGTTCTTTGATTGGCGGTCACTTGCCTGTCTAACAATGCACAAATACCCGAATCCGTCTTCCGCTGCTTCTCTTCCGGAATATCCATATCGTAGGGACCATCGACTTGCACATCACCTTCTTGGGTGAATTTGCGACTGTAGTTCTCGAAGTTCTATGGACCGCCATGAAAATTTTACTTTTGTAGAGACGATGTTCTGGGTCACAATCCTCGCTTCGACCATCTAACCTCATAACCTCATTTTTGTTCTGTCATGATGATGACATTGCGCCTTTGCGATTCTGTATGGATGGAGAACATACCACCATTTTATTCGCTGGCCACGGCAACCTATCCAAGTCTTTGGGTGAGATTGCAATTGCAACCCTTGAAGGGTTGGTTATCATCTCATTTTATATGTACAAACTACGATTTATCGAATCTAGGTACGACCTATATAGAATTGGAACCACATTATAAACTGGTGTATACTCAACGGAACTGTAGTCAAGTCCGGAGCCGTTCAGTCGCTCTCTACGGACCAAGCAAGACCTGAGACAGAGGACAAGACAAGGTTTTGGAGAACCTGAGCGAGTATGAAAAATTCAACGACAGCCCCCAAATCGCCGAGCAGCGTTGTCTCGGAATTGCGCTTCAGAAGTCCCGATTCGGACATCACAAGAGGTACATACAGACTGCTAATTCGGTAAGGGTGTCCGATTCATCAACTAGAGATCTTGGGGAGATCTCGAGGTTAAGAGAAGCTGTCATACTCCCGATTTGGTATGCGGAGGGGAACACTTTACTTCCCGAAGGCTACACATAGCTCTGCTTAAAAGTCCACTATGTCTGTGTTGATATTGAAACTACTTCCCACATGGCCAGTCAACTTGAAGACCGTCTAACTACTACATCCATCGAGCGCACTGTTGATGGCAATCCTCTCGAAATCTATTGCTCGACGTCATTCGTCGGCGACTTGTCATATCAGGCCCCCGCTAGCCAGATTGCAGGTATGGCGCATACCTTGGTAACAGGACGCAAGACTTGGAAGACGAGCAAAGGGAAGAACGAGGCCGTTTGGCCGGCCCACATCGAGGCAGCTCTCTTCGACGGTAAAAGTAATTTTCAACTACACACAACGTCGTAATTGATTCCTGTCGTTCTGATAGCCCTGGAAAAGTATCGCCCTGCGTCTTCCGGCGATCCAAAACTGTTGCGCCGCTTCCCGAAGCGAAACCGCTTTATTTCGGACCATATCAAGAAGGTAACAGGGAAGGATAGGACTCCTAAGCAGGTGGGCAGTCGCCTTCAACAGTTACGAGACACCTGCCAGGAAGAAAAAGGTATTGTTCTGATTCAGCAATTGGTTAACTCTCATTTACAAATGTGGTTTTGTAGTATTGAAGCTCTTGTCAAGACGAGAATTTCCTCCGGACCCTATCAAGACTACTCCAACTCCAGATCGGTCGCGCTCACCATCTTCGGCACCTGGGCTGTCCCCGAGCACATCTTCCACTTCGACATCTCCCGTTTCGTCCCCTTATGCTCCAGAGTTTAATGATGTCTTCCATCGAGGCATGGGTCTAGGCCTCTCGTCTCAATACTCCAGTCGTCCAGTCCACGATACAAGTCCACCGGTCATTGTTGTCGACTTCGTCTCACGTCCTCGAAAGAGTCCCCATCCTATCTTGCCTCCTCATTGTCCCGAGCCCGTCTATCTTCTAGAGTTTGATCTCCCCGCTAGCAGTCCATACCCATTCATTCGACCTGAGCACCGCAATATTCGTCTCACACATTCAGGCTCTCTCAGCAGTTTTGCTCCTGCTGTCAAGATCAACTGCCAGAGTCCATTGCCGCGTGGCGCCCGCTCACTATTCTGCGTCTTCATCGACGATACCCTCCACTACAATGAGGCCGCAGAGCTTGAGGCGCTGCCCAGTCTCGGTCACCACGGGACTGCTCAATACGGCGCACGCTTGATCCCTCAATACTGGACGACCCTTTGCCAGCAGGCCGGTGAGTATCTCCAATTCATCATGATTGTATGTCGTCTTAGAATTTTGTTCTAAAGACTTGTCTCGCTACACAATTACTCAAGACGTAATGCTGACAACTATTGGGGCCGGACAGACCATGCAAGAGGCGGTCCTGTGCACTGTCTCATACAAACTCAGACCTTCGGCTATAAAACCCGATTACCCCATGCACTTTAGCGTTCCGAATACACAGCAACTAGGAGGTCCCCTTTTCTCCCCGCGACCGCTCCTCGACACTGCCAATACTTTGCTTAACGCGCCAGCCGTTTCGCAGCCCGAACAACCAGTCTGGTACGACAACTGTGGTATGGCTGTCCCGCACGTCCAGCAAGCGTCTTCGTATGATTTCCTCGGTGTCTGCGAGGGCGAGACTCTTAGATCTCTCGACGAAATGCCCTATAGCTACAGTTGGTGGTGAGTTAGCCTACACGTCTGTGTAGCATCATTCGACTTATGTCCTTCTGAATAGATTTGTTTCTGTCGACGCTCAACCATGTAACATTTTACACATGTAGCCTCTCCGTTCTTGTATATACCGTCCGTGTTTTTTTTTTCCTTCTTCACGATGTCCATTACTTTCTCAACCTGTTGAAACCCCTTTCTTTATCCTTATTGCCTCGCTCTGCTAGTTTTTCGGCACAGCAGACATGTATTTTTTTATAATTTGATAACCTATTTTTTTACCCCCAGATTTCCTACTGTATCGTGTCCTGTACTACTGTACAGCAAAATATTCGTCTTACCAGATGCGGACAGTACTTTATATCCTGACTATAACCGAGTACCACTAGTAACACTTGTTTGTATACACAATTGTAAAAAAAAAGCCGAAGTTGAATTTCTGGTTTCCAATATATTCGATTTATGTATATCTATGTCGCCATTTTCGCTCGAGCATCTTATACAAGGAGCCCGATTTTTGTAAGCCACGGGTTTATCCTTTTGTGTGCCCTGCCGACGAGGCTGTCGGGTCTATATGCATACTCTGTTGGTCTTATTATGATCAACCTGAGGCAACGTGGAGTCTTTCTGCCGAGCATGTTGCACAAATTTTGCAATTCTTCAGGTTAACAGGTTAAAGGAGATGAGCAGTGAGCCACGTTTTCGCCACATCTGACATGGAAGGCTTCTCACGGAGCCGAATCACATGAGACCTTCATCTTGAAAGGGAATTCCGATTGCCTCTCTCGAATAGTGTGGGAATGAGGGAGGCTCCGAAACCGCCGTTCTTCATATTTTAACGGCCTCGAGAGACCGACAAAGAATATTCATGTAACCGTGGGTAGGTGCAGGCAATGGAGCGGCAAGCCGATTTGCGTTGTATATTAAAAACAAACAAACTTTTTCTCGCAGCATGAAAACTTGACCCGGACCACGAGGCTCATTGGAAACGTACAGCTGACTCGCGACCAACGTCAAACTCCGCACCGACGTCGACGTTGACTCGCACTATATATGGACTTCTCGAACCCTGAAATTAAAAAAAAAAAAAAAAAACACTTTTGCCGGTCGCTGAGAAAGTGGTGGCGGGGTTTCGACCCCTGAATTCCTCTTTGAATGCCAGCCGGCGGTAGATCGGATGGCAAGAACTGCGGTGGAGCCTACCTATAAGAACATGTCCTTTCTCAGTTCATGATTGAAGACTGTCATTGGTGTAGCCGCCGCACATCTTAACTCACTTGCACATCAAAGTGTATAGGAAACCTGTATTTCGTCCGATGACACTATGTAATAAGGGTTGAACTCTCGATCATGTAATCTGTGGCGTGAAGGGTCGTCAATCTTACCCCACGATCGGAGGCTTCACAAACTCGGGTTCGGGAAGCGAAGTTCGAATTTGCGGAGGACGGAAAACTTGGAAGATGCCAAGACTACCGACTTACCACGTGCATTTCCGAGTTCCGTAACCATGCTCTGGGAGACTTAATTTTCGGGTCTGTAGGAACGAATGGGGATGTAGATGCGACTAGATAATGAGCAAGGCATAGTTACGGAACTTAGAAGACCACTATATGATGTCAATGATAGAAGGCCACAGGCTGAGGAACTTCGAGCTGAGAACCACAGATGAATTTCAGATGGAAGTGCTCACCTGAGGAGTCCCGTGAGTACTTGCATGACGGCCAGGAGGAAGGGTATCCATCTGGAGAAGATGACTGAGCGAATAAAAAAATTGGCAAAATGAATTTAGAGTCTTACGTCGACATGTTAAAATTTGCCGACTTGTACAACCCGAAGACGGTAAACCCTAAAATCGTCGACCCCACAACAGCTCCGGCGACACCCAAAGACAAAAAAGTCAAAAGAACTAGAAGCGCGAATGCGAGCCTCGATCGGCGTTCATTGGTGATACGACGGGATGCCCCTTTCGTGTTGCCAGACACAGGAAGCGAATTTAAAAGATATGGAGGGCTAGTTGCACCATCATGAGAAGGTTCTTGGTAGGAGGGAGGGAAGTTAAGGTTCCAGAAAGCATATGTTCCACACAGGATGAAAAGGGGAGTGTAGAGGACGAGAGTCCAGAATAGGGTAAAACGGAATACGTCTACAGATAAAAGAGCTCATTAGCCATGTAGCACAACCTGGAGGTTTTTCTGACCTCCTGCGCGATGAAGATAAGCGCCGCCATGTTGAGTCGCATTCCGATGTTGGATGTGCAGAATTTCCAAGCCAGGGTTGTAGAGTGAGGGCCAGGGAGGAGTTTCATTTGACATAATTGGTTGACACTGACGTGCGCCTCTGCGCTATTGGAGGGCTTCGGACATTAGATGTTCGTGAATAGGAGGCTGTCAAAAGCCTCAAGGACAACGCCTGTCGAAGGCGCTTACGTAATAAAGTATCTTAAGACTAGTTATTCGACCGTCATTTATGTCCTCCCCTACATCTAGAAGTGGTTTCATGGCTTTCTCGTGGAAATTCACGATTGCACTTGACTGTTTCCTGATAGAGCCAAGTCCCATGCGCACCCCAACTACCAAAAAACATGATTTTACTACTCATGGGTGTCGCTGCTGACCGTCGTTTGTATCCAGTTGATGTCCTCATTAAAATTCTTCAGAATGCGAAGATTCCCAAACAAGTGAGGGAGCAGCCATTCAAATATCCGAGAGAAGACCAGTCCCTTGGAGGCGAAACCTTCTTTCAAAGGAATAAGCAGACGCCATGTCGTATAGCTTTATGTCCGGCATCCGCCGATTTCTAATCGTTTCCTACCGTTTGATGAGGATCATGGCCGTTTGACGTCAACGGAGAATGGTTTTTCTAGTACTCAGTACGCTAATAGACCGAGCTTGAGAGAATACTGCTGATCAATTAACCTGAAAGAGAGAGATTGATGTCGGTCATCATGAGTCATGTCGGTCTCTTGAAGCCTATCATCGCCGCTCTGCTTCAGGCCTCACGACAAAGGACTCTGTGGAAGCCCCTTGCGGCGCCATGAGGACTCTGTGAAGACATCGATAAATCAATCCCGAAGGATCCTTGCGGATATGCTGAGGAAAAAAACGCATTACAAATCTGCCAGGAGTACAGATACCCAGGAAAAACAATCTAATTGGCCAAAATATGATCTATAAGAGAACGCCGATCTCAATGACGGGTCCCCACCAGACATAAAATCAAAAATCTTTGTAATATCTTTCGAGGGGACGTACTGCTTGTAGAGCCCAGAAAGAGGTAGGAAGTTGTTGTTCCCACTCAGAGAAGCGCTGTCACAACAGACCACATGCATCGGCGATATTCTTCCTCATATTATCTATACCAAAAGGTGGACTCAATGTCGCACTCGTGATGATCGGGGGCAGACAGAGCGGTGCCGCCTCCCAAATGTCTTTCCGCAGCCGCGTAATCCTTTCAGAAACTTTACTCTCAGGTACGCAGTCGGCTTTAGTGATAACTGCCTGAAGCGTGAATGGCTGGATTCCGCGCTCGTTGATCAGTTTCGTCGAGAGATGCGCCAGCATTTGAGTATCGTAGGCATTCAAGAGATGCTTGGCATTGAAGAGAATGTATATCCTACGAAGCCTGGATTTCGGGCATAAGCAGTGCAGGCGATACTTAAGTTAGGGGAAAGGACACATACTCACGCCGCGTTTCGATATATTTGTCAAATAGAGCTCCCCATTCTGCTTTTCCTCGTGCGCCATATCCAGGTGCATCGACTAGGATGAGCTTCCCCGGTTCTGTGCCGACACGAAAAAAGTTCAGTTCACGTGTCCGGCCCTACATGGTACAGGGATTGCTTAGCTTGCTTCCAGAGATTTCAAAGGAGGAAGGCTTACGGCTTTCTTACTCGTGTGTAGAAGATTTCTCCGACCCAGGACAGCGTTAAATAACGTGGATTTGCCACAGTTGGCACGACCTGGAGAATGACGATCTGGCTCAACGTTTTGACTTGGCGTGGCCCAATGGATCTACTACCTGTGACTATTACCTAGCGAAGGTAAGGTAAATAATTCGCCCAATTGATCAGAATAAACTCACCTCCGGTAGACCATAGAGCTTCGGGATCGATGCCACCGATCCGGCTGCTGCAACAAATTCCGCCGCACCAGGATTCCCGAATATGTGAGCGGTGGAGAAACTTCTGAAGGCCCGACTCAAGCCTTTTCCCGTTCCATAGCGATAACGAAAAGAAAACATGAACAGGGGATGACGAACGGCAAGAAAGGTTATGTAAGCGCCACTTGAAAGTCACCTTGTCTGAACACCATTTTTGCTCGGTGCTGTAGCTTCATCGACTGGTTTCACGATCGATGTCAGGGTCACGATGATTACCTCTGGAGGAGCAGTCTCCGACCAGGAGTTGTCCAAGCCATTGATACACTGTTGAAGGGCGCGCCGACAATCATGTCGTCCAAAGTCTGAACCATTTTTACCTCCAGAGCTTGAACAAAACATCATTGAACTTACAGCAAGGACATATTCTGGAAATGCATGTACTTTTGCGCTAGTATCGTGACGCATCTAAGTCCGGTATGTGTCGTGTCACCATCATCGGTCGAGATTCATCGTCGAAGGGCTCAGGATGGAGGCCATCTTGTATGAGACTGTTACTCTCTCTCGCCAAGGAATCTGAAAAAGTTTTCTTTATGCTATCGACCGTCATCCATCGAGTTTTTTCGCTGCCAGCGTGAAGTCCCTTGGTACACTTGGCGATATAGAACTAGACCACGCACTCTTGATCTTGACCGTCTGTCAAGGCGCAATCAACCTTGCATACTGGATCGATAGGAACTTTGCGTTACCTAGACCATGGCCCAAATCCTATTTTTCCGTCATCTCCACGTCAAGGCTTTTACACCTTTCGATCAACACAACAGGCCTATTTGGATCTGTAATCCCCCAGACCTTACTCACCCTTCCCGGGTGATTCATCTAGAAATTGTTGATTGGCCCTGTCCCGTGCTATCTACGGAGTTTGAGCTCCTTCCATCATTGACCCATCTCGCGCTTGACCTTACTATTTGCGTCCAGATATCCCAGGCGTGTGTTAATCTACGTGTTCCTCCTCTTTGATCGGTAGCAGACGAAGAGGCAATGATCAAAGCAATCTCTGTCATTGCTTCATCAAACAAGTTCGACTATAGACCGGTCATTCTATTGGATTCTGATGTCATCGCGGATTGGGAAAGTTCTTTACAGAGCTCCGAACTATGTCATTGGACTTTTTCAGAAGTTATCATAGCAGACAAGCAAGGTAAGACTTCAGACACCGCTCGAAGCACTGTACTGAAAGAACTTGTAATCGACTAGGTTTTCAGACATGAACTACATATTACCTGTTGTACTCTATTACAATCTAGACCTCCGACTCGGGAGACGTTTCAAGCGCGAAGAAACCGTACATTCACTGCAGCAGTGTACGTACAAGAACATAAGGTTTAGCTAAGTGCTTCTCGAAGTCATCGAGGGTTCTTAGCTTTCAATTGATCGTTTGGAGTATCGAGCATCTAGCGGTTCTGTATGTATCTTATCAAATGTCTCAAAGGCTCAAATTGAATGTTCGTTGCTTTCTAGCCTGAGTCCCATAAAGTTGAGTCAATGCCGACAACGCAAGGATAAACCTGGCTTTCCGCGAGGCTTTGTCAGCCTGATGACACGTTTTTCGCAAGTACTCGCTCCGCCCCGGTTGTCTGTGAGATGTCTTGTTGGAATTTGGATTTCTACTCCCATGTTTCCATCCTCAACCTTCCCTAGTCGCCTTCCACGCTAGCAGAATTCCTCGATTATGGACCACGATCCCCAACGAGGGCCCCTATTGGATTGTCGCAGCTCTGAGACCTTCCAGGCATTTATTATGAGCTCACTCTTTCGCTATTTAGGCGCAGTTTCGTAGGTCATCTTACGCATCGCACAGACCTTTAGACTTGGAAACTTATTGACCGAGGAATTAGTTCCTCCGATATGGGGTTTGCGCCACATCACTTCTGGAGGATTATGCACTATCTGGTCACTAGGGAGATGTTCTTCCCTCGATTACACACCATAAAATCCCATATGGGAGAATATGCTCCGCGCCACGATGGCTGTGTGTTGGACTGATCGTCGTATTTCGAAGCTCTTGGACGTTTATTTTCGTCTTTTCGTCAGCCTCCTAACATCATTTGTGAAACAGCTCCACTGCAAACACGCTCTATTTCTTCTTTCAACCTTTATCATCTCTTCCATCCACATTTCCTTGAGCTCGAGCTCTCATGGACCTCAGCATAGAAATTACTACACCTCGTGGCTCAAACGACAACGTCCTCACGCAGTATTTTGGAGCAGTTCCCGTCGATGGAGTCTCCAACGGGGCGTTGTCATGGCCGGAGGCTGACCATCATCAGGAGCTCAACTACTTCAACGACCCCTCTTTCAATACTTGGATTGATGAGGATGCCAACAAGTACGTCGATACCAATCAATGTATGGTTGTGGATGAACGCGAGCTCGACCTGTTGTCCGATCATTCGCACTCTACCAACACTGACTCCGACAGCCGTGGCTCGTCCAATGCATACTCCATCGGATCTCTACCTTCCGATGGGCATACGAACTACAGCCACAATGATTCGGATTGGCAGCGTTTCCCGGCGACATACAGTCCCCATGGTCAATCGCAGCTCCCTCTCACCATGGCTTCCGTGGCCCCATTATTCGGTCACATGAATCACAACCATGCCGCCAACCCCTTCCTCATCCATCCCTCGTCAGATGTTCTCTCTCCCACAATCGACCCTGCCGCGTTCCACCACAATACCCAATCTCCCACGCGACCGACAGGTAAAGTTAGAGCGCATCCGCACCCCGACTCTCTTAATGTATCCAGTTCTCCGGGAGAGCGTCCTTGCATCTCTTTATCCGATCTCAACGCTCCCTATATTCCCAATACCCAGGAGAATGTTGACGTGGAGTTGAAACTGCTCTCCTCGTCCGAGGAGGACATGCTCAAGCCTTCATCTCGCAAGCGCTCTCGGAGTATCAGCCTTGAAGAGCGTGGCCGTTCTGTCGCATTGTCCAGCCATCTCCCTGACAAGATGCCATTGGATCCCGCTGGTTCTATCAGGGGTTCCAGACGCAGGGCACCTTCCTTTACGTCTTCCTCCTCTTCTGAGCTTGGTGAAGACCCTCCTGCTTCCAAACGCACGAGACGAGCCTCCCAAAAGGTCAAGGAGGAAGCCGACTGCGTCGAGGACGACGTTGATGACGCTGAAAGTTACATTACTGATAGCGACATATACTTCCCTTCCAGCTCGCCATCCGTCGACGCTTCGCACAGTGATTATTCTGAAAGCAATTCTCTCCCTCTTAGTCGTGTACCCAAGAAGCTCAGCAGGAAGAATATTCTCAAAATGAGTGCGGCTGACGCTCTTGCTCAGCTGTCTGGCTCGACCTCTAGTGCCATGAGCCTTGACCCGGATGGAGAATGGGAGGCTGCGCACGCAAGAGGTTCGACACCGTCTTCCAGTTCAAGGCGTAATCATTCGGTACCCATCCCTGTCCCGCATCTCACCAAGAAGAGTCGCGGTAGGAAGGTGCCGTACATCAACACCAGAGTCGCTCGAGGATTACCTCCCGAAGATCCGACGTACGATGGCGACGATGACGGCAATGATAGGAGAGCTGGTTCGAGTCGGCAAGGAAGAGGAAGAGGCTGTGGAAGGAATGGTGGAAGGACCTTCGTTTGTACAGTGGAAGGATGTGGCAAGTGTTTCATTCGCGGCGAGCACCTGAAGAGACACGTTAGAAGCATTCACACCAATGATAAACGTGAGTATATTGTCCCCACATATCGTGTTCATAATTGACTTCCTGTTTTCTTTCTTCGACATCAGCCCATGCTTGTCCATATCCCGGTTGTGGAAAATCTTTCAGCAGAAGGGATAACCTCGGGCAGCACGTCCGTTTGCACTTGGCTGGCAATGCTTGATCTTTGGTTCGGTTTCCATTTTTTTTTATCTTTTTTTCACGTTCGCATTTCTTGTCGATGTAAAAGGGAAAACACAATACCCACGATTTCCCCCCCCCCATCTCTTCAGAAAATTTCTCTAGAAATTAATTTTAGAACTTCCATCTTGTGCTACAATACTTGCAGTTTTTCCCGTCTGTTTTTCGTAATCTATGGTTTATGATGCCCGTTGAAGATAAGATTAGCGATAAGATCAACAAAGAAATCTCGAAATCTCACGTGATGTCGAAATGGAACTGCACCATCTTCCAAGCGAAGCAAGATTGTCAACCACTTGTTCAATGAATCTCGATGATCAATCAAAAACCAGCAGGAATTTTCTTCCTCTATACGAAAAGACAGGCGTCGCGTCGACTGATCGGCTTGTATTCTTTCACATTCTTGAGAAGCTCAAGGTATAGTGATATCTTCGTTAGTTGAGAGATACGCGTGTATCAGCGCGTACTGATTCAACTAAAATTATTTAATTAAAGACCCAGAAAAGAACAGGTTGGGTAAATCACAAGGTACTTTGAACTATCTGCCGCAGAAACTCCGACTCAAGACTCATATACCTACAAGATACCAGGTCCTGAGAGGTTATTTTCATTTAATTCCCTTCTGCAAGGTTTATTTTCCAAACTTTTGGTATAGTATATCGGATCATATGTATCGGATGGCGGTGCTCGCAATGCTCTCGTCCGACACAAACCTTGATATCTCCAAGTGAGTAGTAACATTCCTAACAGTAGAATCACGATTCTATCGTTTCTTGAGATGCGTCATGATGTGCTTGATTCACGACCTCGCCGAAGCTCATGGTGTGTTTTCACCCATTCATGCATTACTACTAAGTTTGTTATACAGATTACAGTAGGGGACATCGCTCCAAGCGAAAACATTCCTAAAGAAGAGAAGGTCAGACGTGAATCGGTATTTCCTGATTTTCGTAGGTTCTATTCTTGAGATTGTTGACGTTGCACAGGAAGCGATGCATAATTTCGTCTATGATATGTTACATGGTTCTCCGGCTGCCCTGAGAATACTCAATCTCTGGAAGGTACACCCATCTTTGATCATTCTGTACCCAGAAAATGTTTATTTCATTTCACACAACTACGAAGGAGTATGAAGAAGGGCAAACTGAGGAAGCAAGATTTGTCAAGGGTATGTCTAATACAATGTATTATGTTTGGAATAAGATTCACTCCTCAACTACAGACCTTGACCGATTTGAGATGGCTTCACAAGGTGAACGAGCCTTGACTGCAAATGATCATTAATTGATGGATTTCTTCTATAGCCTTGGAATATGAGCTTAATTACGGCGCCACAACCTTGCAGCCTTTCTTCGACAGCAGTTTACCTAAGATCCGACATCCTGAGGTAAAAGGGTGGGGAGAAGACCTGACTATTGAAAGACAGCGTTTCAAATCAGGCAATTGATATACACAGACAGACTACCAAGCAGTCGCTAGATCAAGCAAGTTGTTTTAGATTACATGTGTACTTGACCCTCATATTGACCGAGAATTACCTAATTCTAACCATTAATGGTGGAATAATCTCAGAGAAGTATGCGCGAAGACGATGTTGTGCTCGTCAGCTGCCTTGATACATTCTTCATCCATGACACTTCCACTAGGCGCAGCAAGGTACTTGACACCACTCTTTTTCGCCCTATGGACGTTGTCAGGGAATGGGAAGAACGCATCACTTGAGCACGCGACCCCATCGAGTTTGGCTGCCCACTCCTTCTTCTCTGCATCAGCCAAAGGCTCAACGGTACCTTCGAATAGATTCTCCCATTGCGCCTTCTCGCCGCCCTCCAGGACCTCTCCTGAAACATATAGGTCAATGGCATTGGCCTTTTCAGCACGCTTGACGCCCTTTTTGAATGGAAGCGCAAGGACGCGGGGATGGTGGCGAAGCCACCAGAGATCGGCTTTGCCGCCAGCAAGACGTGTACAGTGGATACGTGACTGTTGGCCTGCACCGATGCCCACGATTGCGCCGTGGTACGCGTATGCCACACTGTTGGATTGAGTGTATTTCAACGCGAGAGTGGCGACGATGAGATCAATCACAGCTGCGCTGGGGAGCTGTTCACCATCAATACATGGGTCGACTCGATCAAATGGAATTAAGCTTACATCCTTCTTCTGGGTAACAATTTTCTGGAACAGTTCAGGGCCGATCTTGCAGTCATTGCGCTTTTGTTGGAGACAGACTCCATATACCTGCTTCGTCTCGATGGCAGGCGGGTTATACGATTGATCAATCTCGGGATAAATAAGCTCAAGGATATAGTCAGCAAGAAGTTAATAAGAGCGCACTTGAAGGACACAGTATTTTCCTGCTTTCTTCTTCTTCAGAATGTCGAGGGCCTCTTCAGAGTATCCTGGGGCGATGATCCCATCAGAAACCTCACGAGATATGATGCGTGCAGTGGCAACATCGCAAGGTGCAGAGAGGGCAATGAAATCTCCGAAAGAGGACATTCTGTCGGCGCCACGAGCTCTCGCGTATGCAGAAGCGAGGAGAGTAAGAGGCTCCTTCAGATCATCCACCCCATAGACCTGCTTTTCGGTCTCATCGAGTTCGACGCCAACTGCCGCTCCAGCGGGAGATACGTGCTTGAATGATGCAGCAGCAGGGAGGTTCAAAGCCTCCTGGAGCTCCTTGACCAAAGCGTAGGAGTTTAAGGCGTCCAGAAGATTGATGTAACCAGGTGATCCAGAAAGGACTGAGAAAGAAAACATAAATCACTGTCGAGACATGGGACGTTACGGACATACCTTTGAAAGGGAGCTCGCCATCTGTCACATATGCTTGTGCAGGCTTCTGGTGGGGGTTTGCTCCGTACCGTAGTGCGATGCGCTGAACAGGGGCGGCAAGTTTGTCTGAAGGAAGTTCGGCGGAGGCGTACTGCTCGCGGAAGTATCCGCTGATAGCCTCATCGTACTTGGCCGTCTGTTCAAATGCTTTAAGAGCAAGTTTGCTCCTGAAGCTCTGGCCGATATCTCCATCTCCTTCTGAAAACGCGTTCAAGAATTCAGCATAGTCGGCGGGGTTGGAAAGGATGGAGACGCGTTCATGGTTCTTTGCTGCAGCCCGAAGTAGTGTTACTCCACCAATATCTATCTCTTCGATAGCATTAGCCAGTGTGCAGTTCGGCTGTGAGATGGTCGCTTCGAATGGATAGAGATTGCAGACCACGATCGAGATTGGTGAGATGCCTTGTGCTTTGAGATCTTGCTCATCGGAAGCGATGGAACGAGCCAAAATGCCTGAGATACTTTGTTAGATGTCGTTCAGCGGTTCACTTATGACGCAGACCTCCGTGAACTGCTGGGTGCAATGTTTTGACGCGACCGCCCAGCATCTCCGGCGCTTTTGTGATGTCTGAAACATCTCTACCAGGCTACTTCATGAATATGTTCGTCAAAGGAAAAGATGTATCATACTCAATTGGGATTCCAGCATCTCTAATTTTCTTTGCCGTTCCTCCTGAACCCAGTAATCGAACACCTGCCTTCGAAAGCCCTTGTGCGAGCTCGATCAGGCCGGTCTTGTCATAAACAGAAAGAAGGGCTGTTTTCATTGGTCATGCATGGATAAATCTCTCTATAATTTTTTCTTACCAATTGGCTGAACCATGGGTGCTGCTCAAGATTTTAAGAGTTGAAGCTCAAATAAAGTGCCGCGATTTCAGATCTGAAAAAATCGATAACCAATGTCCGAAAAGATAAGATCCTCTCATATGCCGTCGGACCGATCTGCCGAAGTCTACCATCCGTGATCTTGGCCAATGTTTGATCAGAAGGGGAGTTGTTATAGCGTAACTATCAACTATAATCGCTTTTCCTTCTCAAGCAATAACCCAAGAATATGTATCAGGACAACTGTGGCCTTCTGTCACGGCACAAGCCAATGTTATAAATGGAACGTTTGTCTTGAAAGGTAGTGGTCAGCCCGAGCTCAATCCAGCCTTTGGAGTACGTACTGACTCCCCAACTCGTTTGTCCAGTCAAATGGCTTGGTTCTTACTCGCACTTCGCGATGGATAGTCACTTCTAATCTACAAGTATCTTTTACGTCTGTAGGCATCACATCCAGCTAGTCCTCAACCAGACGATTTTCCGCTCCTCGTGACGCCTTCGCAAGAGTTTTATCGACCCGACTCCAGGTACGCCGGATTTTTCGTCCTTACACAGATACAATGATATCTTCTAATAGTTTGCACGAATGCTGGTCGCCTTGGAGTCATACCAGATCTTGTCTGGGTGCTCCTTGATTGTCAGCATTCACGAGCTTCAGCAAATGTAGCTCTTCCTATGACTGTCCTTAACAGCTTTGAGTTTTTTCCCGCTGTCCTCGCGTATGGCGAACGACTCTGTTCAAACCGTCGCTAGTAATAGCTACGTCAAGTCGCTTAAATCTGCAACAACTAGACTTTGGTCATCGTTCGTTCGACCCCATGCAACTTTGCCAAGTCACCTCGGATAATTGCATTGATCAGCATGGCTTGGGCTTTGATCCACATCAGTTCTACTTCTAATGGCGATCGCATTTGAAAGGACGTGGATATTTTTTTCCCGCTCGTACTCAAAGGCGATGGCGGTACAGGCTTCATAATAGTTCAAGAGGCGCCAGTGGCATTAGTACACTCTTCTCCTCGTCTCTTGGGCCACGTAATGACTGTATGTCAAACACACTGCCGCAGGGTGAGACGTAGAGTGGCTTGCAGCTGGCCGCTAAAAAGCTCACAAGCAAAAGAATCCGCCGTTTTGTTCCAACTCTGAGTTGGTCTTCCTCGATGCACGAGTTATCTATCACAAATCATGTACCCATGATGTTGTTGAGAAATTTGAGCTTCCACCCACTTGTCTGATCTTTACGTAGACAGGTGTTCACTGTTCTTATGACCCCTATGTATCGACATCTTTGAGAAAACACGAAGGCCTAAGTAGACTGTATTGTCTGTAGGTCTTTCATCACCATATAGGTATAACATTGATTTACAATTTACATTATTCCTCATGGTTGTTAGACCACATATTATACCTAGAATAACCCCACAGGTCATCGTCCGGGTCAAAAAGGTTGCTAATGACTGGGACATGGCTGGATGCGTTCATCACAATGGCATCGTTTTGACCCCTAATTCAATTCATCGAACGGGAACCCTACCTTTCATGTCATCAATCACCTTTGTGCGCCTAACCCACCTCCACATCGCTATGAACATGACCTCAAATCATTCTTCTATGTCTTCGTGTGGGCCTTACTTCAATTTGACCTCAACGAGAATGCGCCGATTATCTTGTCATGTGGGGATGTAGGGGCAGGGCCCGGTGAATTCTTCTGCGATTAAGGAAAAGGATATTTCTGCATAGCGAACAGTGCTTGCAGGAATGGCGCGTGGAGGTTCTGTCCGAGACTCAGAGACTTTGAGATTTTTGCGTTGGCGGACGGATCTCCCGGCTTTGAGGAAGCTATGGCCGTTCTACAACCCTGAGGACAGATTCCCGCAGACGTAGGCCCATCCGACTGATTTCTCCATGGATTTTCTTCGGCTTGTGCAGAAAGCGATCCCCCAATTTCATTTTAATGAGATGTATAAATTTGGAAATGCGGGGGAGAAGAAGTTTCGAAGCCATTTTGTAATAATGATCGTCCCGCAGATCGAGAAGTCGACTCCGACTCGGAGTTCTTCCTTCTCAGTGCCGTGAAGCTTGAGTCTCTGGTATGTTGAAATGTGGTTTCTTTGCGTTCTAAGAACCGCAAGGCAGAGAACACACCGACTTCTCATCTTTCCTTCCTCAATTCAGAACCCAGACTTGTCTTTACAGGGCCGACATAGCGCTAATCAAGCACTATTCATTGATACGTCTCGGTCATCAAGCAGGGTTTAAGCCCAAAACGCCGGCACCGGTCCTACATCCGCGAAACGAAATTTTTCATTATCCGGAAGTTCACACTTCTTCCTCAAGAGCCCCTCTAATCGCCTAAGCGTACATCTTTATGTATAATGGCCGATTTGGGTAGAACGTAAATATTTCTCCAAGGAGCAACCTGCGCTTGCTCCAAAGGTCTGACTGCTCAGAGGTTCGAGATGGAGAGTCTTCTGCGAATCATAGAGCGACCCTTTTCGGCCTGGGTTTCGATGATTAATTCAGCCAATCGTGAATTCCAACAAGAAAATCAAGAACTGAGAGAATCGGGTCTGTTGAAATAAACCGATCGTTTTGTCAAGACATATTCTCGTTGAGAACCATAAGGAGCAGATGACGTCTTGGCTCAAAAGTCAAGATTTGTCTCGGTGATCCCGACTGTAAATCACAACAAGTGTAATCACATCTCAAAAGCGAGATCTCCTGGCAGGGTCTCAATCAGGAGGACAAGCCAAGCTTATCGCAATGACATTTCTGCAAGACTTGGCGGTCAAGGACTTGGATAAGATGGGGAAGAAATCGTTCCCGACGTTTCTGACATGGAACTTCAATGGAACTCTTTACGACACCAATGTTCCTTTGAGCTGCATTATCAAGGCGGAAGTGGACCGTGGTCCTGAGCTCATAGATCAGGGTCGAGGTAGACTCCTCTTATGGGGGCGGACCTAGGGTAAAGTGGAAGAATCAAGTTTGGGTTTACCACAAAGACGGGCAACCACGGAGAAGAGAGATGGTTTGGACCTCTTGCTTAAGTCGATTCTGATATTGAAGGTGCTAAAGCTTTCAGGCAGGAGGCTGGTGATACTTTTGGATCTAGCATCATGTCTACAGTCACTTCCATCTCGGGGTCGGGACTCGTACACTGAGGGTTCATCTAGCATAGGTGGCGAGGTCATCTGGCCATACTATCTAGCTAGTAGACTTGGGTCTTTACCTTGGCAATAGCAGGCCCGCACTAGTATGTTTTTTATATCGTGGCTTCCACTCTCTCAGAATCAATTGGCGCCGTTAGAATTTTGAAGGCTGCAATTTTGGCTCGTCGTTGGCTCGTCGGACGCAACGAAAGAATGAGTACACGGTTTGTCCGAAGCCTGGATCCCAAGCGGGTGCTGTACATGTCCATGTAAAAACAATTTGCGAAAAACTGTGGTCAGTTTTTTTTTTTCTCTGAGTAGCTGGCGACTAGCTCGTCAGTCCGCGTCGAACAGGCCATCCAGGTACACGTCATGTACTTCAATCACCCATCTTAGTGGAAACTGGGACATCGTACATACCAAGAATATAAGTAGGGCTCGTGCAAGTAGAGGAGACCGTCGCAGTGATACTTTCGACGATAGGTGTTTACATTCACAAGACAAGTGGCTTCTGCATATTCACGATAATACTCATCGCCCGGGTGGAACAGGCAGTGTGTCGAGGACGAGTACGACTCTTACGACACTGGGATGTTTTCTGTAGGGTGCACCGCAGATGTTCACCGCGCGTACCGTGACAAGACCCCGGTTTCCAGACATTAAGATCAACGACTTCACTCCTCATTTCTCCAGCCCCGTATAAAGAAAGCGGTGCTGTTGATCTTATCTAAATAATACATCATCTGCAAGTGTTTGTGTTTTAAGAGCGTTGTCAAGCAAGGACCATTATGTACCGGATTGTGCAGGAGGGCAGGGGAGATTGCGATATAGAGTAGAGAGGACAAGTTCTGTGATTCGTGAAAGGAATCGGTCCATGCAATTGTGATTTGATGAATTGTCAATCAACAGAGTTGAACGGGCCCGTCGAGGTCGTGCTGGTTCCATGGTTCCACAAATGGTGAGGACCACTGCGACGCCAGGCTGCTGTTCTTCAGAGGCCGTTCTTGTAATGAGTACGTACATGAGGGCACCGATAACATACAAATTTCAAAGATCGTTCCAGAAGACTTCCCAGGTCTTGAAGGTCCTCATCGTCAATACATAGCGACAGGTAAAAAATTCTATTGTCAAGCGATAAACCCATAACAGTACTGGATTGTGCAAGAGGTGGTTGGTAGTAAATACATGAGAAGAACATCTAAACTTTAGGAAAGCCGCCATATATGCCAAAGCAGAATTGATGCGGCGGATGATCGGATGATCATTTGTTCACACAAGTTCAAAGAACAGGAGTGACGACCAATCATCAATGAGGTTTAGAGGAGAACACGACCATGATATTGAGTGAGGATATCATGAGGATGATTATCATGAGGAATGTATTTCGTTGCAATATGCCGAGCTGAACGGCTCGTCCATGGACGGCCGAAACGATACGCGGTCCTTCCACATGTCGCAAAGACCACTGCGATACTGGGTGTTCAATATATCGGGGTTATACAAGTAGGCCAAGCCTGTTGAGGTTCCCTGTCTGCAAAGTGGGAGTACGTAGAAAGGGAGGGACAATGCTACCTCCTGGGTGGGTCGAATGCCGGTTGGATTTCTCGTGAAGTCCTGGGAGTCTTTGCTGTTGGAGGACAGACAGTCCTGGGCTGTACGATATGAAAGCGCGAGTCCAGTGAGTTCTGGGTACTAACGAGAGAGAAGGCTGAGTTAAACTAGAGATATACTCGTTGGGGAAAGCTAGAAAAAACTTACTTCTTTGAACCTCACGGCAATCAGTAGTTTGTAGCGACATGCTCGTACAGATAAGTAGGAACCTGGAAGTTGCTAGAGCAGCGCGATACTATTTGAAGTCAGCTCTGTCTGGCACTTAGAAGAGGCGGAAGTATTCACAATAAGCAGAAAAGGTCGAGTCGTATGTAGACCATGACACCTAAGGTGAGAGTGCAACCCCGGTCCGGAGCGAGGCAATTTATCGGCACTAGTGCGGAGAAAGATGACAGGGATCGCTCGGTGATAGGATTGAGTTTGAGTCTAAAGGAGCTTCGTTGGACGTGGGTCGAGGAGACGAAGAGTATAGCACCTGCGTAAGTCCCTGCGTTTTATCATGGGCAAATCAAGGCCATGCGGGCTTTCGTTTGGTGGAACTGGATAAGAGTGAAGCCTCCTGAATC
Organism: Termitomyces sp. MG145; assembly: GCA_003313055.1. NCBI lineage: Eukaryota > Fungi > Basidiomycota > Agaricomycetes > Agaricales > Lyophyllaceae > Termitomyces > Termitomyces sp. MG145. Next base: position 114,811 of record QGOB01000173.1, read on the forward strand.
GTAAAGAGTTTGATCCAGAGCCAGGCATCACAAGAGCCAGTCGAACGCCTGGGTTCAGCAGTTTTGTCTGAGACGCATCAGGGTCTTCAAAGCAACGACACAGAAGCACCCACACGAGGAGCATCTTGAGATAAGACCAGTTGTCCAGCCGTGAACGCACATAAATTCAAATCAAAATTAACCGAGCTTTAATTCAGTCAATTACTCTCCAGCTAAGCTTGCCTTGTTTTCTTCTTAGTACGAGTCAAGAGTAGCTGATACTGATAGCGAGACCAAGCGTGGCTTGTATGCAACGTGCTAAAGGACAACAACATATGAAGTCACGTCCTCTCGCGGCGCGTGGACTCGCGTGATTTATGTTCAACTTCCACCATTGAGTGGCCTCGCCGAGTTCATCAAGCTTTGTCTTCTTTCTTCTTCAACTTCACAACCTCATTTAACGGACTTCTGAATCTAAACGTCTATCATGCCGTTCCCGTTCACATTCAATCTGTCTGTTCCGGGGCTGTCCAACCCATTTAGTGGCGTCACGCGGTCGGAACAGCAGCTTCCACCGACGCCGGTTGACAAGCACGGGAGTTTACAGTCTCATAAGCAGAAGATACAAATAACACGCTCTCGCCCACTACCGGACTCGTCTGGCTCCCCTGTTCGTACTCCCTTATCGAGAAAAAGAGGCTGGGAACCCGCTTTTGCGTCTACGAGCCAATCTACAACTACCCTGGCGTCTACAAGTGGTTATCTTGATACGCATTCCAGGTACAGAACAATGGCAGAACGGAGTGCAGATGAATTCCATGAGGTGGAAATGTTTGCTGATACAGGTGTGTTTTGGGTTTCATGTGTTTTGATAAGTCCATACAACTCGTTTTATACGTGTGTGTTCTGTCCCTTTTGTGCATGTTGAATGGGTTTTATATCGAATTCAAGGTCATAGTGGATCATTATTCTTTTTTTCTTCTGTTCAACTTCTGCCCCTTTCCAACACGCACACTTTCATTTATTCTTTTAGATCTTTACAATGTTCAACCGCCTCATTCTCATTCTCCACATAGAGACGCCACCACCGGCCAAGCGCCGCCGCGGTCTCGCAGGCTCCATCGTTTCAACAGCCCTCAGTGCTGCGCTCATTGGCACCGCAGTAGGGCTTACTGTATATCGCCTGTAAGCAGCCTCTGTTGACCAGCAGTCTTATCCCAACTGACCTTGTTCGTTCACAGCTGGAGAAACCGCGGTAAAGAACCTCCCCGGTTGGAGGAACCGCACCAGCAACCCCCTCCCCCTCCTTACCAGCAGGGCAATTGGAACCCTGACCCGCCCATCTCTGCACCGCCACAGATTGCCCCTGCCCCTATGACCCCGCGAAGAAAGAAGGAACGACATCCTGTGCATTCCGCAGGCAAACGGTCCCTTGCACACCGCCGTACCCGCACCCGCACCCCTCTGCGCAACACAGCCTCGACTCAATTTCCACCGTCACAACCCGAGTTCAATTTTTCCTCACAGCCCGCGCCGGACTCCATGGAAGTCGAAGACCAGGTATGTCGGTTCTATCAAGCACGAGAAAAAAAAATTACGAAACTAACGGGACTCCTTCTTTATTTTCAGATGGACTGGATCGGCGACAAGTTAAGTAGGCTGATAGAAGAAGGCAAGCGCGCTCTCAGCCGCGAAGTCGTTGTCATGTCCGAGTCGCAAGAAGACGAAGTCGACGATGGCAGCGGTACTTGGGAAGAAGAAGACCCTCATACCCACTCCACCTCCGCCTCTCCCTCCCGTACAAGTTCCTTGCGACGCTCGAACAAACGCTCACGAGGTCTCCTCCCTTCCTTCGCTCCCACTCCATCCGACCCAACAACAATGTTCCACTCCTCCCTCCCACCGAGCCCTTCCAGACCGGGCTCCGGCTTCGCCCCTTCGTCCTCCGCACAGCAGAGCAGCAGTATCTGGCCAAAAAGTATGGGATCCGGATGTGAGATGACGCCGAGCTCAAGTTGGAAGGAGGATGAGAGAGCTTGGGAGAGTCCTGAGCTGAAAGAGTCGATGGAAAGAGCGAGAGCGAGGTATGCGAAGAATAAGACCTCGTGAACGGGGCCGTCCATGTTGGAGGCCGGTTCCTTCGCGCTCACGCTCACCTCGCTGTCATCGTCGGGCCTTGGACAACCTTATGATCACGTGCGACCTTCATCTTGAAGAAGAGTCTTTTTTTTTCCGAGTCGTGCGAGTCTCGTACACTTCTCCTACAACCACAGTGCTATCACACATCTTTACCCGCCATCATCTACCTTACGTCGCTGTCACAATGTCACTGTCACTTCCGCTCCTCCCCGATATTTCTAAGCTCCCCTATCCACATCGCTTACCTGCATCTACCCTGGAGCACCCAGCCATTTATGGCTTGCCCCTTACCCCTCGCCCGCCACCGCTCTGCATCCTGGATTTTTCGCTCGTGAACGCTCGAATATTTGCTTTCATGGGAGGCATCGGAATCGGAATCGCATGTCAAAGAAAGATGAACACGAAGTCCTTGTTCGTTCAATGTGTATTTGTTTATCTTTCCATAAGATATGATATTTTTATTGAACAAAAAAGCAAGTGCAATTGTTTATGAGCGTTCTTTTCTGTTCATACTGATGAGCGGAGGATTTCTTTTTTTTTCAGTCTGTCAGTTAGTGAGTTTCCTCAACAGTCCGGTGTTTTTTTTTTTTTTTGAAGACATTGAATTGGCCTCGTTTGCATCATATTGATGACCGTACGCTTGGAGGGAATTCGAAAATAATCTCGACAGTCATCTTAATGTCACGTAACAGCTTCAAGTTACCTCCTGCATAACACGACTGGCGCCGCGACCGCGCACTCAAAGTTGACAACGACAACGACAACAATCTGAGTCTCACAAGCCCTTTGAAATCAAGTGTCAGCTCCTTGCCGTTGTCCTTCTAATTGCGCACACAGTAGCAGTCATTGGCCGAGGATCATGCAGAGACAATGGGCCGAGCGCAGGCTTAAGACTCTATTCCTTGAAAACTTCAGTCTTACCCTCTCCATCACCTCCGCCTATTCAGGAGGGTGCCAAGCGCCGCCGACTCTCTTCCTGTAACAGTGTGAATTCATGTTCGAATCCAAATGGCGTTGACCAATACGTACGTGTAGGCCTTCGTGTGTATTTTCTTGGTAGCTGGCCCTACGATGTCGGCTGGGGATGTATCTAGGTCAACCAAGGGTAAACCAGAGAATCCACCGGTGCGGAGCGTGAAATACCTTGTCAGCGTGTGGTCTCAAATGTTATCTTACTGGCAGATTGTCAACATGTTCTGCCTTCTCTCACAACTCCAGTGTGCTGAGTTTCGCTGAACACTTTTGTCTCCACAACTTTTCAAGAAGAGCGTGTGTCAAGTTATCTTTTTTTATCATGTTCTCTCTCATCTGCTTAGTAGATCCCAGGGCTTTGTGATTGACTGATGATATCTGAAAACACGAGTGGTCGACCACGTAACTTTTTGGCTATCGATTATCAGCCCTTATCAATTTAAGGCCATGACTCAGCAACATTCTCGTTCGCTCGAGTTCAGATCCGTGAGAGATACGCATTTATATCGATCGTCTTCCTCATCAGAATAACCAATTAGACATACTCGCATGCTGCTCAGTGGGGTCCTTTTTGGCAACGTTGATCCCACCTTTTCTATCACGAGGTTACCATCACTTGACACTCCAAAGGACACTCCCCGGGAAATGGATGGCGCGCTTTACCAGGCTAGTGGAGCTGCCGCCTATGCATGTAATGCATGAGAATACAAGTGCTCACATGCAAGTCCGGAGATCCCATAAATATGGTAGGTTATGTGTGAAGCGAGTGACTTTCATACTTTCATGGCCGAACTACAAACGTTTGACGTTCTCATTGTCGGCGCAGGCTTCAGCGGCGTCTATCAGCTGCACAAGCTGCGCCAAGCCGGATTCTCTGTGAAACTTTTCGAAGCTGGCAGCAATTTCGGTGGTATTTGGTATTGGAACCGCTATCCTGGAGCACGCGTTGACTCCGACTTCGTGATCTATCAGCTCTCCATTGAAGAGCTATGGAGGGACTGGAACTGGACGGAGAAGTTTCCAGGCCGCCAAGAGCTAGTTGAGTATTTCAAGTACGTTGACAAAAAGCTCGATCTTAGCCGTGACATCTCCTTCAACACTCGCGTAATCTCTGCCTCCTTCGATACCACTACAAACCGCTGGTCTGTCTCCACTGACATCGGGGTAACCGTCAAGCCTCGCTTCATGGTTCTTTGCACCGGCTTCGCATCCAAACCTCTCTTCCCCGTCATACCAGGACTCGACACCTTCCAAGGCATTATGCACCACACTTCAGCATGGCCCGAAGAAGGGCTCGACATGACCGGAAAGCGTGTTGGTGTCATTGGGACAGGTGCAAGCGGTGTACAGGTGATTCAGGAGGCCGGACTTGTCGCAGCCCATCTCACAGTCTTCCAACGTACGCCTAACACTGCAGTGGCAATGATGAATGAACGCCCCATCAGCGTAGCTATGCAAACTAAGATGAAGGAGGAAATCTACCCCATCATTTTCAAACGCCGGGAACAAACCTTCACCGGGTTCCAATACGACTATCTACCCCCCGGCAAGTTTTATGATATGTCTCCGGAGGAGCGCTATCTCTTCTTGGATGACTTGTGGACGAAGGGAGGGTTCCGCTACTGGTTCGGCACGTTTGAGGACATTTTCTATGATCAGAAGGTAAATGACGAGGTGTATGCGTTCTGGAGGAAGAAGGTGCTTGAGCGGGTTCGGGACCCTGAGATGCAGCGCAAGCTCGCACCGGAGAAGCAGCCTCACCCGTTTGGAGTTAAGCGCGTTAGCCTGGAGCAGTGGTATTACGAGGTTTTCAACCAGCCTAATGTCGATCTCATCGATATCAACGAGAACCCGATAGTCGAAATCACTCCGAAGGGTGTGAAGACGCAAGATGGGATGGTGCATGAACTTGATGTGCTTGTGCTCGCTACTGGCTTCGATGCAGTGACGGGAAGTATCGCTCAAATTGGCATCAAGGGGACGGATGGCGTCGCTATTGGTGACATGTGGAAGCAAAAGGGACTGTCGACGAATTTGGGGATGACAGTCACAGGATATCCCAACATGTTCTTCCCATACGGTCCTCACGGTCCCACCGCATTCTGCAATGGACCCACCTGCGCCGTAAGTATCTACCACCGAAATTTCCTATGCGCTTACAATAATACTTGCTCCTCCACAGGAAGTCCAAGGCAACTGGATCATCGACTGTCTCACCTACCTCCGCCAGCACAACTACTCCCGCATTGACGCAAAAGGAGAAGCGTCAGAAGTCTGGAGCAGGCGCGTAAACGATATCTTTGATAAAGGCCTCTGGTACAAAGCCAAGTCGTGGTACACGGGCGCGAATGTTCCGGGGAAGCGTCTCGAATCGCTCAACTTTACCGGCGGCCTTCCACTATATATCCGTCTCATTCAAGAGAGTGTTCGAGATGGGTATGCGGGCTTCACCCTTACTTCAGACACAGATACTCGAGTTAGGCTCTAGCTAGTGTCTACATGTGGTCAAATTTGGACCTTGAAATGTTTGCACAGAAGTGGTTCTGTGTGAAGATATATTTTCTTGTGATGAATACTTAGAAATTGGCGTGGATGAATGGTTAAGTCACAATGGACCTTGAGAGACTGTGGTAAGCGCTTGAATTTCCCTCAAAGGGCCATTCATCTATGGGTGAAATTAAAGACAGAGAATCTTGAAGTTGATCCGTACGTGAACAGAGAATGGAGCATCTAAATTTATTTGCAAAAATATTTGAGAAGCCTCGGAAAACAGGTCTCAGCCTGTACAGCTTGCGCCACAAGACCTACATAACAAGCAAGACCAATGATTGTCTGACACTGTTGCACTTGGGTCTTCATTAGCCTTCATGCGACTCGTCGTGTCGTTGTTTTGTGAGATATCTCTCTTTCTGGAAACAACAACCCGACAAACAACAGTACTGAGGGACTGTTTAACTTAGATCATTGGAGGAATTATTATCTTATGGCGCTGCCTTTCCTTGTCCTTAGAGCGATTCCAATCCATTAGATTTCACGGGAACTTGAGTTCCCGGATAGTCCTCATTTAAGAAAATGCAACCTTTCGCTGAGCAAAAATCAATGATTTCTCTTCAATGTTTTTGCCACTTCCTCTACCCTGCTGGACAATAACTTACTTACTAACAAAAACACTAACCTGATCACAAAATCTCTGGCAACCTGTTTATCAAAAGTCATAACGGACCTCATCCACCCCAGCCAGGCAGGCTTCATCCCTGGCAGGAGCATAACGGAACAAACAAAGCTGTGAAGGATGATCATGTACTATGCAGAGGCAAAAGAAGAGAACGGACTTATAGTGGCACTTGACTAGGAGAAGGCCCCTATGACAAAATCGACCATGAATACTTATGGAGGACACTGAGGAATTTCGGCATTCCGCCGTCCTTCATAAACACGGTTAAAACTTTATACGAAAATGCCGAAACAAAGATTACGATAAATGGAGTCCTGAGCTCACCATGGAAAGTTACACGAGGAGTGAGGCAGGGCGATCCCCTGTCATGCCTACTATTTGATATGGCAATCGAACCACTGGTCGCAATTCTAAAGTCATCCAACCTAGAAGGTTTCAAAGTCCTGGGCCTCCAAGAGAAGCTCATCGCAATTCTCTTCGCGGATGACACAACGATTTTCCTGTGTGAAGGGGAAAAAATACTTGACAACTGGTGCATAGCATCAAAAGTAAGATTCAACATCACCAAGACAGAGATTATTCCAATAGGCTTTAAGTTTTTCAGGCTTGAAGTCCTCAGAGTGACAACTGGTGCATAGCATCAAAAGTAAGATTCAACATCACCAAGACAGAGATTATTCCAATAGGCTTCAAGCTTTTCAGGCTTGAAGTCCTCAGAGAACGCAGGATAAGACCCAGTGACAACAGGATCCCAGAAAACATCCACATAGTTTAGGAAGGCTCCTCCATCCGAATCCTCAGAGCATGGTTTGGTAACGACACTGACCTAGGCACACCCTGGGCAAGCGTCCTGGAAAAGATTGACAGGAGCCTTGCAAACTGGGAGAAGAGTCAACCCACAATGGAGGGGCAGAGACACATAGCCCAGATGGTCATAGCAGGAATGACACAATACATGATGCAATTACAGAGGATGCCACCTCTAATTGAGAAACTTCTGGTTCAGAGAACAATCATATTCATGTGGTCAGGCAAAAACTCACTAGTGAACACAGGTACTATGTTCCGCCCATTCAATGAAGGGGGAAGAGCATTAGTAGATATCCGTGCATGAAATAAGGCTATAGGAATAATGTGGCTGAAATCATACCTAAAATTTGGCGACAAAAGACCAAGCTGGGCCATAATAGCAGATGCATTGATGGCAGCAAACACCCCCAAATCAGAAGAAAATGTCAACAACAGAGTCAAAGTTCCCCCTTTCCTCCAAACCTGGAAGACTAGGTCAGCCCCCAAAAAGGACATATGCCCTGACATAGCAGATCTCCTGGATACAGCAAGAGAATACAACATCCGCCCAGAAGGAGCCTTCAGCAGGGATGTAATGAGGAATCTGCCAATGTGGTTCCACTTTGTGGCTGAACAAAAACTAAGAAGACTCAACAAAGGAAAAGTGGCTGAATGCCTCAAATCAAAACATGTTATTAAAACTGTAGGGGATGTGGAACTCCTAGCTAAAGAACTGGAAACACAGGCACACCTGGAGTCAGAATGAGTGCAAATGCATGGGCTGCATGGAGATTGACAATGAAGTGGACTGCTTATATCCACACTCCTGTGTAAATAGGCATAAATAGGGCAAGACAAATTGTGAATGCTCTCCTGAGCAAATGGAACCCACTAGCATCTTGACCCTACAATGTTATGGGGCACAATGAAGGTGACTTGGACCAAGCAACTGAGGGACCAGGGCACTTTTTCAACCCCAGCTTTGGAGTGGAGAATCCCATGGCTGATATATCCCAGATCTTCACCACAGGCCCCAGATATGATAATGTGTATCTACCAGACAGGGATGACATAGCACAAGAACCTCTGGTGGCTTTTGCAGCTGGAACCAGAGGAAGAAGAGGGAGACTCACAGAAACAAAGGCAATGAAAGCTGGAGTGGCCTTCACAGGAAAAGAGGAGCTGGACTCAGGGGCTAAATGGATCAGCCCAGTAGAATGCAAAAATGAAGGCCACACACTGCTAGCATCTTTGAGAGGAGGTGTAAAGTCTAATATAACTATTAACATGAGGTCAAGTGAAACATTAGCCTCACTTACAGAAGACCTTGCCACAAAGGAGGATGTGAGCTTCCTTGGCTCCAAAAATGCAGGACTCCTGAGGATGGTGGTAGTATGGCTAAGGATGCACAGTGCAAGCATAACCCTGATAAATCTTGCAGACTCCATACCAACAGCAACAGAGAAAAGGGTGGAAAACCTGGCAAGAGCAGTGGTGGAACAATGCCACCTGATGGTTCTTCTCCCAATCCCAACCAAACTCCACATAACCAGAGCAAAGCTCTCAAAAACTACACAGGCCCTGGCCTATAAATGGATAAGGGAGAGGACAGAAGTAGTGGAATGACCTAGAACAACCAAGAGGTTGGACAATATTAAAGCTGTAGTCAAGATGGCAAACAAGTCTGAGCTGAGCAGCAAACAAATATGGAGTTGCATGAGAAGCAAGGACTTCTTGAGACAAATCTGTATATTCCTCTGGAAGAGTGTACATGACACCTACAAAGTGGGATCATACTGGAACCAGCCAAACATGAAGCCAGAGCTCAAGGCAAGGCTTACCTGCAAACACAACAAGGAAATTGACTCCCTAAACCACATCATCTTGGAATGCAAGTGTCCAGGCCAGTCAATTGTATGGGGCCTTGCAAGTGAGGTATGGGCAGAGAAGACCAGGAAAACTCTACCCAAACAGAGCATAGACTCCATTAGAAGTGGCCTACTAATACCACAATGTGACAAAAACAAGAAGTTGGAACAAGGTCTCACAAGACTTTCAAATATAATTATGGTAGAATTGGCATACTTTATATGGACTTTGCAATGCAAAAGAGTAATCCAGAAAAGCAATATGCCATAGATGAGATAGTGGATAGATGGAAGAAGATTACTAGGAGCAGAGCTGAACTTGATGTTAAACTAACCATTCCATCCTACAAGCTCTAGTGCAAGAAACATGCTCTACAAAGACCTACTACATGAGATTGAGCATGGACAGGGAGAACAAAGTGGGGTTTTAGTGGGTATATGGCAGCAGACAAGAGCAGAGGTAGGATGACGTCTGTCATGACCCCACCAACTCCGGATCCTCATATGCTGCTCCGACCCCGGCACACACCTCCCCTGCACCTCCCACACATCTCCAGGGCCACCAACAACCTCACAATGCTGCATCGGCAACACCCGTGGCCATCTCCAGGCAGACCCCCGGGCATCACCGAACCCCAGCACCTCGGCTGACACGTCACCCCGAGGCTTCCCTGTCACCAGATACATCTGAGTCCCCGGCATCCCGGCCATCACATAACATTCCGCAACATTCCTCCCACAAACTGCCAGCATGTCACCAGGCCACCTGCTTCTGTGGCGTCAACGGGTGCCACTACCACACCCCACAATTGCCGACCTGCCCCATGCAAGACGGCCGCGGCCTGTGCCAGCATGCCCAGACGATGGTCCTGACCCTGGGGCTGGAAACCTGCCCCAGGAGGACAATCAGATGCTACAGTCCCAGCTAGAACCCGGCCCCGGACTTAGTGGAAGGGCCATACATAAACCATAGGATAGCATACGAGTCAGATAGTCTTGATATTCACCATAGTTCTCCATAGTTTCCGGTAGTCTCTGTCTCTGTCTCTGTCTCAATCTAGTTTTGTGCCTCTGTCTCTCTCTCCCTCTCTCTCTTGTCTCATCTCTCGTCTCTCGTCTCTGTGCCTCGTATTTCCGTTCTGTGACTTGTATTTCTGTTCTGTGACTCGTATTCCCGTTCTGTATCTCTCCTCTTTCTCCCTACTTCCTGTCTCGTATCTTTTCCTCTCTATCTCTATCTCTGTTCCGTATCTCTCATCGTCTCCCAGTTCCCTGATCAATCTATCTCCTATCTGTTCCGTACATATCCTCATCAACTTCTGACTCTACTCCCATTCCCCAATCGATACAATCTTCTGTTCCCCATTCCCCCTCCATTAAAAACCCCAATCCCCCGAACTTGTGCTCCTCAACCCGGAGCACTCCTGACCTTGCGCACGTTACTACTTGTACCCCAGAGCATCTGGACTTCACCCCGGACCACTCATAGTTGTACCAGAGCTTCCAAGAAGCCCCGGACTTGTACTTGGCCTCCCGAGCTTGCCTAGTAAGGACTCGCCAGTGTAGCTGAGCCCCCATCGTCAGCGGGACCTGACATAATATCAAGACTCTACCTTACCCCATACTCAATGGCTATGTACACCTACGCCTACACACCCGCTGGATATGACTACTATGGCTGACCCATTCCCAAGGGCCCATACACCATTAACTCCCCCCACACTCCCTATCCCGCATCCTCCATCGAACACTATCCCACCTTACCCCCACGTCACTAGGCCCCCGACCCAAACACCATGTTATATGGACCCTCAATCAGTCAGGGTCTACCTCCGGACTGGCGCTACAACCCCGGACCCGCCCACCCAGGGGCATACCCCTGAACCTTGCCCGGCAGGCTACCCGAAACCCTGCCCAGCACCTGGGGCCCCGCCAGTGCTGCATTCCTTGCTCTGGGACCCTATCATCCCTACCCAGCCCCAGTCCAAGAAAACCCCAACACCATCCACCCCTAACAACCCTGACCTGCAGCGGCCCCACCGGCACACACTCCCCCCTTCCCTCTTGCACACCAGCAACAGGTTGAGGCCTATGTACAGCAGCATAACAATGTCTTGCAATCGCTGCACATCACCCCCGCTGTCTTCTCCCAGCATGCGCGCGCCCTCCTCATCAGTCTGGGACAACTCGACATCTCCGGCACCCCAGAGCAGTGGGCTGACTGCCTCCTCAACTTCCATGAGAGCTACCAGAAGGGCAGCCTCCCCGACAATGTTGCTAACACTCTTTGGGTGGACACTGCCCTCTGGGCTGAACTCCTGGCCCTTGTCAAC